>JAJOZX010000187.1:317500-582500 GCA_023014485.1 Bathynomus jamesi
ACAGATTGTTTTGTAGCAACTTTGCTTGTCGTGTCGCAGCCAGTAAGTGCGTGGATGGCTGGGAGCACAGAAGTCAGCTCACTCGATATGTGGCGCAGCAAGTCATGCAAAAGTACTGCTCGATTTGAGCTACCCTGTCCACATAGAACCCACACCTCTAGTAGTCCACACTGCTTCCAGTTTTGGTTAAAATGATATAGGAGACAAATAAACACATCTGTATCTGGTGAAGCCACTATTACTCGCTTAAATGAATCTGAACTAATTGCACGATTGACATAAAAGAGCATACGGTCATCAGCTTCTTCGTGGGTACAGTGAAGTGCTGGCACTTCTTTAACAGTTTGAGACATAATTTGTATGCATTTACACTGGTCTGTTTCATGTCCTCCTCCGAGATAAATAGCTGTAAGTGTGTTCACATTCTTAGTCTCATTTTCCTCAACCCACTTCATGAAAAATGCTTGGAATCTTGTTTTGTTAACATCTGATGCCCAGAATCTTTCCATTTCGACTAAAAGTGGTGTGTCATTTCGGATGATGGCAACTTCTACCGGATCAACTTTGCCTCTCCGAATTCGTTCGAAGTCTTTGATACCACCCCGTTTATAAATATCAAACACTACATCTAACCGTTCACATCCTGTTACCAATTTTGAAAATATATTCCAGAGATGGGCCGCCATTTCACCAAATCTTTTCAATTTAAGTTTCTTAAGAGGTACTTTTCTAGAATATGCCATAAAATCAATGATAATGCATGTTCTTAGGGTATCAGAGGACATCGGCACGGCCTGTGGAGCTGGTTCGCTTAACTTTTTCTCTATAGCACGTACTAGCTCTGATTTTGAAGATTTACGCAGGGATCCGTTTTTTGTTAGGTAAAGTGATGTCGATGTTAGCTCGCATGTCAGAAGATGTGCAATGTTGTATCCTCTAGTTCTGGCAATATCAATTCAATGCAAGGCATGACTTGTTTCTTTCTGAATATTTACAACCATATATTTGGGTTTATTTGATTTCAATACTATCTTTGGTATTGGGTTGAACAGTTTCTTGGTCTTATTGTCAAATCTTGTTTTCTGGAGATTCTGATAAGCTTGATCGCCAATTTGCAAACATATGAGGAGGTACTTGCTTTTCTTAATATCAATGTGTTTTCCGGTGATAAAATTTTTCACAATACCAGTTTGTGTCAAATCAAACGGGTTCTTCTTTTTTAGAACATAGGCAACCATTTCTTGAATGCATTTTTCGTCGCGTTTAGTTGTAACATCAGAAAATTCATGATAGAGAGAACATTCAGTTTCGTCATCAAGTCCATATAGCTGCTGAAGAAAAACGGAAATGCGTGCCTTCTCATGCATTACCAAATCGTGCTGAGCTACAGCTTCTTTCCTACGTGTTATTCCAAATATTCCACCTTGTCATAAATGCAAAAAACTTCACTTTTTTCTACGTGAAGGTCAAAATATGAAAATAAAAACCCACTCTAATAGACAGTTTATTTCCACGACAGTTTCGACGCCCACTGGCATCCTTCTCGGGTGGATACAGAAACACGAATGAACCAAAACAAGAGGGAAAAACAGTCCAGGGACCGACCGTTAAGAAATTCGCACCTAGGTTAGACCCCATTCTCCCGACACCGGAAGGGCATTTTCATTAAGTACATTCGCGCAAATTTAAAACTATCTTCCTCTTCTAAACATACAGATTCTATTATATTTTTTTACATAATTATTACATTTATTATTAAATTTATTACATTTAATATTGCATAATTATTTATTACAGAAATTATAAATTTATTAATACATTGGTTATTACATTATTGTTTATTATACAGAACTTATAAACCGAAAAACGAATGAAAAAAGCCGATTAGGAAACAATCCAGAAACCAATGAGAAATTCGCACCTAGGTTAGATACCGTTCTCCCGACACTGGAAGGGCATTTTATTACAGGGTCCGCTTATAAGTACATTCCCACAAATTAAAACTATCTTCTTGTTCTATACCTACAGATTCTAATATTTTGACATAATTACTGCATTTATTATTACATTTACATTTTTTAACATTTATTATTATTACCTTTACCCTAATTATTAAATTTATAATATTACCTTTATTATTACATGGAATACTATGAGTAGGAATTGTTGCAAACAATATGTCCCAGGAATCTAATTTGGTTTCGTTATGTAGATGATATTTTCTCATTTTGGCCTGACCACTGGAACAACTTTGACACTTTCTTTCAGTCATTAAATAATCTTGTTCCCTCTATTAAATTTAAATATGAATGGGAGAACGACAAACAATTACCTTTTCTAGATGTTTTGGTCATTAACGAAAGCGGAAAGCCCAATTTCACGGTCTATAGAAAACCTACTCATTGTAATTCGTACATTCATTATTTTTCATATCATGATGAAGGGGTTAAAAGCTCAATTATTTCTTCCATGTTTCTAAGAGCACTCAGGATTTGTAGCCCACATTTGCTGGACCCGGAAAATTCAAAGATTTGGAACATTTTTAAGGATTTAAAATATCCCGAGTGGTTTATCAGAAAGGCGTATTTTAAAGCCAGAAAATCTTTTTATGCCCCTCGGGAACCTTCAGTTAACCAAAAACAATATGTGAGTTTGCCTTACATTGCCGGCTTAGAAAGAGTAAAACCGTTGACGAAAGATTTTAAGTTTGCTTTGGCGTTCAAATATTCGTCTACCGTGAAAAGTAAATTGGTTAGGAATAACGTGGCAAAAGAGGAACAAGCCTGTGTCTACAGCATTCCCTGTAAAAGTTGTGATTTAGTATACGTGGGTGAAACTGGAAGAAATATTGAAACCCGTATTAAAGAACACAAATATGCCTTCAGAAGTTGTAATACTAATAATGTCATTTTTTATCACGCCAGCCAAAATAATCATGCTATAGATTGGGAATCAAGTAAGGTACTTTATAAATGTAATAATTATGTCAAAAGAAAAATAATAGAATCTGTGTGTATAGAAAAAGTAGATAATTTTAATTTGTGCGAAGGTACTTATAAGTTAGACCCTTTAATGAGATTCTTGGTCAAAAAATCCCTTACGGAGTCGTGGGAACGTGTTCGAACCTAAGTGTGAATTTCTTAAATGTCTCTGGATTGGAATGTTTCCTTACTCGCCTTTAGTAAATGTAATAATGGAAGTAATAAATGTGGAAATAAATATAAATGCAACAGATGTAATAATAAAGGTAATATTATAAATTTAATAATTAGGGTAAAGGTAATAATAATAAATGTTAAAAAATGTAAATGTAATAATAAATGCAGTAATTATGTCAAAATAATAGAATCTGTAGGTATAGAACAAGAAGATAGTTTTAATTTGTGGGAATGTACTTATAAGCGGACCCTTTAATAAAATGCCCTTCCAGTGTCGGGAGAACGGTATCTAACCTAGGTGCGAATTTCTCATTGGTTTCTGGATTGTTTCCTAATCGGCTTTTTTCATTCGTTTTTCGGTTTATAAGTTCTGTATAATAAACAATAATGTAATAACCAATGTATTAATAAATTTATAATTTCTGTAATAAATAATTATGCAATATTAAATGTAATAAATTTTATAATAAATGTAATAATTATGTAAAAAAATATAATAGAATCTGTATGTTTAGAAGAGGAAGATAGTTTTAAATTTGCGCGAATGTACTTAATGAAAATGCCCTTCCGGTGTCGGGAGAATGGGATCTAACCTAGGTACGAATTTCTTAACGGTCGGTCCCTGGACTGTTTTTCCCTCTTGTTTTGGTTCATTCGTGTTTCTGTATCCACCCGAGGAGGATGCTAGTGGGCGTCGAAACTGTCGTGGAAATAAACTCTGTCTATTAGAGTGGGTTTTTATTTTCATATTCCACCTTGTCCTTTCGCAGGTTTATTATATGCATCTGTTCAAGTGCCTGGTCCATGGGAACACAGGAAAATTTGCGGTTTGTGTGTTTAACGACAAAATGACCGTTTAAGAACTCCTTGTATAGATCAGGGAATGTGTTCGGCAGCTGCAAACAGTCTTCATAGTATACGAATCCCCAACGTGAATAATGCGTTTTGTTGAAGGCCAAAAACATGGGCACTGCTCTTTGTACAGCAGATAAGTGCAACTCCCAGTTCCCCTCTCTGTGGGACCGAGTTAGATCCTTTAGGATTGGAGAAAATATTGTAAGGTACGTATTCCAGTACTTGAAGAGATTGCTTTCTTCGACGCCTTTCCTGATAAAGTCACTAAACTTTTGTTTTACGTTACCAAGATGCTCTTTGCATGCTTCCGAATGAAGTCGAACCTCGTTTGCATCTACGTTTTAGCACGCCTTTTGTACTAACATAACAGTTTCAGAGATCTGTAAACTGGTTAGTATCCTCACCTTTCATAAATTCCGACCACTGGAGGCGACTCATTACCTCTGTCAATATGGAGAGGCCTCTGAGAGCACGTGCATAGTGACTGCCATTAAAAATACTTTAACTATCAACCAAAGATTTCATTTTCAATGAATAACTGCTCCACACCACTATCTTCAAGATACTTTCCAATACATGACATTACTATTTTTTCCATGTAGAAACCGCCAAGACCTAAGAAAATGTCAAACTTTTCTTTAGGAAGAAGAAGCTGGAGCTCTTTAGCAATCCGGTACACTCCTTCATCGCACCACAATGATCCGTACTGTTGTTCACACTGTAACAATGTGTCTTGGTAGTTGACCATACAAGTGAATATAGTGTCATACTAAGTTGCAGGATAAGTAGTGGGGCAGATAAGTGAAACAATCTTTCAAATGGTGCTACAAGCACCAAAATTGGCATGAATACTCCTCTGGGACTACTATTTTGAAAAAGCTCGTTAGCTACCTAAAAACTCAAAATGACCGCCATGTGCGGTATAGAAATACTATGTTTACCACACAATTTGATACAGTGGGACGATTTGAATGATTTTGGTAACGAATTATATATTTTTAACTATGCAGAACCCGAATTTAAAACTATAAAACTTCTCAGAAGCTTCTTTCCACCATTTCTAGCAGATTCTGTGAACAACTTAGCCAAAGTATGAAATGCTGATGCCGTGCTCATGAAGCATTTCTACCAGAAGTCGCTTTCAGGTTTTCGCAAAAACAGACATTCCCATGTAAACAGGGAACGGGGTCTCCCGATCTTTTGAATGCCGGTGAATAGCTGCTCCTTCTTTGTACCTTGCGTAGCAGTTGTACTGCAGCAGCTGCGCCATTGCTAGGTCTGTCTTTGATCTTTGATGCTCCAAATCTCAGTTGAGATTTGATATCAGCCCCATGTTCAATCATCCCCACAAACTGGAGAAGAGTCGATGGAATGGCTTCTTCAACACATCCTCCATGAAAGGTTCCATCAAATGTGGACTTGTGGGCAACCATGTGTCTTCGCAAGATCTTGGCTGCTTTGGCAAGGATAATGGCTTCGGAGTAGTCGGAGGCTTGTGATAGGACTGAGCCTACATCTTTGTGGAAAGCCAGGAGGATATCCCTTCCCTTCTTGTGAGCTTCTAGCTCAGGCATTTCTGCCAACAGCTTGTCTTTTAGTTTGGTTGAGTTGACCTCAGGTGTTTCTATCCCCAGTTGTTCAAGCCGCTGCTTGTACAGGCTGACCATATCTGCAAACCGGAATATAGCAGGACCTTCACTGCTGGTTTTGGTCTCAACTATGTAGGCGAGTAGCTCAGAAAATACCAGTGCAGTAGTGGGAAGTTGGTTGACTTCCTTCTCTAGCGACCCTTGGCACTTCTTCTTGTTCGGGCAGGCCCTCTCCTTGTTGTACAGGCCTGCCAAGCAAGAAGAATGGTACTTCATCTCTTGTGCTACATCTCCACCACTCAGTTTAGCCAAAAGCCTTCCATCGTTTAGGTTTCGGGCACATTCTTTCAGTCTTTTATTGAGCTGCATGGTCATGTCTTGTCTCAGTTCTGATGCTGGAGCTTCCTTCTTGCATAAGAAGCACTCAGACTGTAGAACTTTATGGCTGGTTCTTCGCAGCTTGCTGCGTCCTTCACCTGTACTACTAGCACTAGTTACTCTTTTCCTTCCCCGTTGCAGTTTGGTGTTGTTGAACATTAGTCGACAGCTCTGATGGTATTTTGCATTGTTCTTTCTCAGCGTTTCTTCTATGCCGCCGCCTTCATCTAATCTTGCTGGATCCAAAACGATTGGGAGATCATTGATGGCTTGAAAGAGTGGAACATTTGACGCAATCATAGAGTAGCCATCATGTTCAATACTAGATGGATAGTGGGTTGGTGGTGATTTGAGATCTTCGTCCTTCTTCTCGATTTCACAGAGATAAAATTTGTTTCAGTCAGTTTGCAATTTAGATGGTAATTCAGCCAAACTGGCCATCTTGTGAGACGATGAACGGTTCACGCTGTGGCTGACTTCCGAAACAAAAATAAGAAAGTTAATTATTAGTAAGCTGCATATATTTTCAGTCAATGTGCTACAAATGGTAGAAAGAAGCTCCTGAGAAGTTTTAGGGTTGTAAACTCGGTTACAATTAGACAAACACAGAATAACGTTAACCTTCCGACAATCTCCCTCTCCGTTTTGTGCGAATTGCTTGCTTTAACTCATTCCGAAGCATGTCAGAATACGATGCTCTTGTTACGGCTGCGCTTTGAACTTCCTTGCAACGGGAGATTGTTGGAAGGTGTTATTCTGTTACACGACAATGAGCGCCCTCGTACCACTGCACAGACTAGAAAATGCCTTCAAGAACTTAAATTTGAAGTTCTCGACCATCCAGCCTACAGTCCAGACCTGGCACCTTCGGATTTTTACCTGTTTGAACAACTAAAAGACGTTTTGAGAGGTCAGCGATTCCAAGGCGATGATGACCTGAAGGAGGCGGTGCATGACTGGCTACGCACACAGCCAAAAACATTCTTTTGTGATGGCATTAGGAAGCTTGTAGATCGCTGGACTAAGTGTATTGAGAAACAGGGAGACTATGTTGAGAAGTGGTGTTTATAATCTATCAGATGTGAAAATAAAATTGTGAAAATAAAAAGTGTGGATACTTATTGAAGTACCCTCGTATATTAGGGTGAACTACACATACAGTATATGGTAAAAAATTAAAATAAACAAATAAGAGCTCCTGATGCATTTTATCATTTTTGATATGGAGAAAGACCTCTGATCGGATTTCAAGCAAACTCCATTAATATTTAAGGGTGGCGCAAGTTTGAAGAAATTTGTCACCCACAAACTGTATAATGATACTAAGGCTTCGATTTGCGCCACCTCTAAATATGCACGAATGGATCCAGTTTTTTATTTCCAACATTGTTAGTGGTTGTGGAATATGCCCATATGGGCAAATGTCATGAGAAATATAGTTTTCATTTTAATTTTTTGGGGGCCACCCTAATATATATATTATATTATATTATACAGGAAGGAGGAACCCAGGGCGAATGCCCGCATAAAGCGCCTCCTCTCCCCCATAGTAGAGGAAGAAGAAGGCCAAAATCAAAGTCCAAGGCTTTCAAGATGACTGGACACTCTGTGTTTGAAAGATTTGAGGTCATAAACAGGGGGAAAGATAAATTGAGGTGATTGTTCCAGAGTTGACTGGGTGAGTAGATGAAAAATTGAAAATACCGATGAATCCTTACGTTAGAGAGTTGAGCAGAAAAGGAATGAGACTGTGTCGAAAGTCTGGAACTGCGTGCTCTCCTTTAAGAAGATAATAGAAAGATCAGAGGTCAGGTGCACCATAGCCGTCCTGCGCGAAGCATGAAGTGACTGTTGAGAGTGACACTTTGTGATGCGGTTGAAGAAGTGAAGAGTGGAATCATCGGCAAAGGAGTGGATAGGACAAGAAGTGCGATTAAATAGATCATTGATAAATAAAAGAAAAATAGTGGATGACAGAACAGAGCCCTGAGGAACACCACTATTAAGAGCTTTAGGAGAAGGACAGCGGCCATCTACAACCGCAACTATAGATCTGCCACAAAGGAAATTAGAAATGAAGACAGAGAGAAAGATAGAAACCGAAGGAGGACAGTTTGGAAATTGAAGATTTGTGCCAAGCGCTATCAAAAGCTTTTGATATGTCTAGCACAATAGCAGAGGTTTCACCGAAATCCCGAAAGGAGGCTGACCAAAAGTCAGAGAGATATGCAAGATCGCCGCCAGTAGAGCGTCCCTTGCGGAACCCATACTGACGATCTGAAAAGCGATTGTGAGAAGAGAGGTGTTCAAGCATCTCTCTATTAAGGATAGACTCACAAACTTTAGAAAGGTAAGAAATCAAAGGAATTGAACTATAGTTGGAAGGTTGAGAGCGGTCACCCTTTTTTGGAGCAGCTTGAATTAAAGCGAACTTTCAGCAGGAAAGACAAAGACGAAAGAAGTTGCCTAGGCTGGGTGTGAGCACAGAAGCACAGTTCTTGAGAACAACACTGCTCTTCTGAACTAACTGCATGCCTCCTTCTTTAAGGAAAGCACGCATTCGCCCTCGGCCCCTCCTTCCTGCATAATAATAATAATAATAATATATATATATATATATATATATACAGGCCCGGATTTAGCTATACGCGAACTAGGCGATCGCCTAGGGCCTCGCGCCAAAGGGGGCCTCGCTCAAGCCGTTTTGCGCGTTCTGTTCAAGTGATATTAATGATTTAGAACTCTATGAAGAACTTAAAGTACTTTGCAGGTTTATACCTGAGAAAACAGATCTCGGAAATGCCCTTGTTTATATAGTGCAAAAACAACTAAGTGAGATTTATCCTAATGTTTATGTTGCACTTCGAATAGTATTAACCATCCCAGTTATTGTTGCTTCGGCTGAAAGAAGTTTCTCGCGTCTCAAACTTATTAAAACATATTTGCGTTCCACCATGTCTCAAGCGAGATTGCAATCATTAGCTATGTTATCAATAGAAAACGATATAACAAATTCATTAGATTATTCTCAATTAATTGAAGAGTTTAGCTCGAAGAAAAGTAGAAAAGCATTGCTGTAATATTCAAGGAGCATCTGAACCAAATATTAAAGCATTAATATTTAGCCTGATAAGTCGATCGCTCACTATTATAAAAAATGAAATGTCAACATCTCTTATACATCACATATGAAAAACGTTTGTATACTATGGAAAGTCATTACCTATAATATTATATAAATCTTAGAAATCATTGTCTTATATTTTCGATACAAATCTTGATTCATATTATAATTTATACTTATTTGTATGGTTTATTTATATTTCTTATACAATTTCCATGCGTGATTATTTTGGGTTGGTTTAATTTTTAAGTGCTGGCATAGTTCTGTCTATGCGGGATTCTAATATTGCTGGTATAGTATCGATAATTAAGTCCATATTTTCATATACAGTATGTCCCAAAAAAAAGTACACCCAACTTTAGATTGTACTAACTCCTCCAAAAATTTAGATATTTTGGATCTGTTTGTTTGATTTAATATAGCAAATTATTCTTTGTTAACGTTCAAATTTATTCATGTTTAAACGAATTAGTGTTTAAGCATCTGCTTTTAACTGAAGGGTACAACAAAATGGATTGCGCAAAATTGGTCAATGAAAAAATAATGTGTGCTATCGATGTAATGAAAAGACAAATACATAATAATAGATACTTTAACATAATTTTAATAAGATACAAAGCAGATTTTTCTTTATTCCTTATTGCAAAAGTTATGCTTAGTTTCGTTTTCTTTCAACATGACCGCCATTCCTATCGATACAAATCTGGAGTCGAGCTCTCATCTTCCCCATCATTCTTTTGATAAGATCTGGATTGTCTTTTAACAAGTTGATTTCAGCTGTGATGCGAGTCCTCAAATCATCTAAATTGATAGAATGTGATGCAAATACTCTATTTTTCAAATGACCCCATAAAAAGTAATCACACGGGATCAAGTCAGGGCTTCTGGGAGGCCATTCAATGTCATGGCCTGTAGCAATTACTCTTTGGTGGAAGACTTCCTGCAAGCGTTCCTTCACAATAACTCTCCTGTGAGCAGGAGCTCATTTGAAAAATAGAGTATTTGCATCACAACCTATCAATTTAGATGATTTGAGGACTCGCATCACAGCTGCAATCAACTTGTTAAAAGACAATCCAGATCTTATGAAAAGAGTGATGGGGAAGATGAGAGCTCGACTCCAGATTTGTATCGATAGGAATGGCGGTCATGTTGAAAGAAAACGAAACTAGGCATAACTTTTGTAATAAGGAATAAAGAAAAATCTGCTTTGTATCTTATTAAAATTATGTTAAAGTATCTATTATTATGTATTTGTCTTTTCATTACATCGATAGCACACACATTATTTTTTCATTGACCAATTTTGCGCAATCCATTTTGTTGTACCCTTCAGTTAAAAGCAGATGCTTAAACACTAATTCGTTTAAACATGAATAAATTTGAAAGTTAACAAAGAATAATTTGCTATATTAAATCAAACAAACAGATCCAAAATATCTAAATTTTTGGAGGAGTTAGTACAATCTAAAGTTGGGTGTACTTTTTTGTGGGACATACTGTATATAGGCCTAGGGCCTCGCAATTTCTAGATCTGCCTAGGGCCTCGCAACTTCTAGATCCGGCCCTGTATATATATATATATATATATATGTTATAATGTTATAATGTTATAATGTTTCAGACCAACAAAGACCCTAGGATCCACTCATGGCTGGTCTACCTAACTGTGTTCGTGTATTGTGTATGTCCTCCGTGGTGGCGGAGGGGACCTACAATTTTACGTGGGTTCCGAACCACAAGAACATAAGAAATTTATGTAAAAACTGCCGGTAAATGGGCAACGACCAATTTTTACGAAACTAAATAATTATCAATTTAAAACTAATTAATTATCGATTTAAAACTAAAGATAGAATCTCTGATCCAGAGGATCAAGTCATAATAGACTACTATCCACAAATATGTTACACTCTATATCTATTTATAAAGGACATGCAAATATATCGGATCCAAAGAATCCAGTCAATTTCATTACGGTATCCATCAAGTCACGGTCCATATCGATAGCGGACCAAGTCAAAATTTACAATCATATACATTACAATATATACACTTACGAGAAAAAGAGTAGGTGTGGCTGTAAAGACTGTACAGTAATGTAGAAATGTGTGTGCACCCATTTTGGGTCTCCCATTTAAAGGTGTTTGTGGGGGCAAGTGAAGATCATGAGTTTTTCAATACCTCACAGTACTATGGGGGGCACCGCTCGGCAGAGGAATCTCTTTAAATGGGGTGTGTAAGGACAGAGAGTATCCCCTAACCCAAGACGCTGCCTCGCTATATCCCACAACACTTGTGTTGAGCTGTGGGATCTATCCCCAGAAAGCCTTAATTTTACTACCTTAAACTATACCCTTTCTATCAACATATGCGTCTAATCGATTTTTAAACATGTTTACAGACGTGCTACTAATTACTTCTACCGGCAAACTATTCCAGCTATTTACTATTGTATGCGTAAAAAAGTTTTTCGCAACTGCTGTCTCGAACCTTCTACTTGTCAACTTACACCCGTTATTTCTAGTCCTATTATATTGAGATATTTCGAAAAAGCTATCTCTATCTACGTTATCGAACCCATTCATAATTTTGAAAACCTGGATTAGATCACCCCTTAACCTCCTGGTCTCGAGTGTTGTCAATTTTAACTCCTTAAGCCTATCCTCGTACGACTTTGACCTAAGCGACGGAATCATCTTAGTTGCTCGTCTTTGAACTCTTTCGATTTTGTCTATATCTTTGCGCATATACGGATTCCAAAATTGGATCGCGTACTCCAAATGGGGTCTAACTAATGATTTATAAAGTGGAACTATAATATCGCGCGATTTGTACTCAAAATTTCGAGCTATAAAACCTAACACTTTGTTCGCCTTATTGACCGCTGCTGTACTTTGTTTCGCTACTTTTAAATCACCAGTGACTATAACTCCTAAATCTTTTTCCTGCTCTACGCTTGTTAAATCTTTCCCTGACATACTATACGCAAATTTACCGTTACGCGAACCTATATGCAAAATTTTGCACTTATCAACGTTAAATCTCATTTGCCATGTGACTGACCAATCAACGATTTTATTCAGATCTTCCTGAATTTTACCTCTATCTTCGTCATTAATCGCCCTACCACCCAGCTTCGTGTCATCCGCAAACTTTGAAACTGTACTGACTAGGCCGACATCTAAATCGTTAATATATATAAGAAAAAGCAAGGGGCCCAATACAGAACCCTGAGGAACGCCACTCGCTACATTAGCCCAGCACGACTCCGCTCCATCAACGACCACCCTCTGTTTCCTGCCTCGCAACCACTCTTCTAGCCAATTTATTACTACACCCCTGATTCCATGAGCCTTAGTTTTTTCAATGAGTCTTTTGTGCGGCACGGTGTCAAACGCTTTTTGAAAATCTAAATACACTACATCAACCGCCCGATGTCTATCGTAAACGTCAACCACGCTTTGGAAAAATTCTAAAAGATTAGTTAAGCAAGATTTGTTTCGCCTAAATCCGTGCTGCGTATTTCTAACAAGTTTATGGTATTCTAAGTGTTCGACTATACGATCCCTAATTATTGATTCCAAAAGCTTACCTACAACAGACGTTAAACTGATTGGCCTATAATTTCCCGCCGCACCTTTATCGCCTTTCTTAAAGATTGGTGTTACGTTTGCTAACTTGAAATTATCTGGTACGCACCCGTCAGAAATAGACGCATTAAAAATCTTTGTTAGCGGCACAACAATGCTATCTTTTAATTCTTTTAGTTGTATGGGATATATGGAATCCGGACCCGGTGATTTACGCGTTTTCATTTTATCAATATAGCGCATTACTTCCCCTTCACTAACGACAATATTATCCAAAATATTACCATTATCAAAAGGTATTATGTCTATGACCGTAGGGATATTCGTTACATCTTCTATAGTAAAAACTGACGTAAAAAATTCGTTTAGCAAGGTAGCCATTTCCTTGTTTTCAGAGACTGGATCTCCATTTACATTTTTTAATGGACCTAAGACACTTTTTACTGGATTTCTATTATTGACGTATTGAAAGAATCGCTTGGGGTTTTCTTTACCGTCACGAGCTATGGAGATTTCAAATTCGCGTTTTGACTTTTTTATTACACTTTTAGCTTCACGCCTTAGAGATATGTAGTTGTTTCGTAACAACAGATTATCTTTATCGCACTTATATAGCCTATAAGCCCTATCTCTACTCTTTATAATGTCTCCTACTCTACAAGTAAACCACAAGGGCTTGTTGTTTACTTTCGCACGCTTAATTTTGTACTGTACACATTCCTCATTTATAGTCCTAAATACCGTTACGAACGATTCCCACATTAGTTTTGCGTTGGAGTTCCCCATTACGTTTTCCCAATTGACGTGTGAAAATTTATTTCGAAATTTACTAAAGTCTGCGTGCTGGAAGTTAGGAATTTTAGTCGAGTTAGTTGGCTTCGAGTGACTTACTGAGAGGACAAACTCTACCATATTGTGATCGCTATTGCTCAACGGTTCTATTACTTGAAGATCAGTAATTAGCCTATCATCCGTAGTTATTACTAAATCTAAAATACTGTCCAACCTCGTAGGTTCCCCAACCTTTTGAATAAGAAAACTATCCTCGAGAAAATTAACTAAACGATTACCTTCCGCGTCTCCCTGCATTGTATCGTAATTCACGTTGGCGCAATTAAAGTCACCCATAACTAAAGCCTGCTCACTACCGATTATTCTCTTTAGTTCACGATATAACGCTTCGTCCGTAGCAGCTGTTTGATTTGGGGGCCTATATATAACCGCAACAAGAAGTTTGAAATCGTTTAATTTAAGTTCTGCTATAGTCGAATCTATCGGTTCTGGAATTGAGTGCTTTACTTCTATAACGTTCGCAATATTATCTTTGATATACAACATAACACCGCCTCCTCGCCTACCTATTCTGTTTTTAACAAAAAGTCTATAACCTTTAATTTGATACTCCCCTACAAAGTCACGTGTTTCAGTGCTAAGCCACGATTCATTTATCGCAATTAAATCATAGTCTTTACAAGCAATTAAAGAAAAAAATTCGTTTATTTTATTTCGTAGGCTACGAGCATTTAAGGATAGAACCTTCAAATTGTTTGTAATTGCGACACCTTCGCGAGCGCGGGGGAAATTTGTGGAATTTACGCTGGGACCGTTCGGGTTACGGCAGCCTGAAAAGAAGAGACAGTATTATGAAATAGTCTTCCTAAACGCGCAGCTCCAACTTCATTAAGATGAAGTCCATCTTCGAGGAACAAGTCCCTCCTGCCGTAGAAACTGTTCCAAAAATTAGCAAAATGCACTCCTTCCTGTTGGCAAAGAGACTTTAGGTTTTGTTAATATAGGTCGCCTTGCTGTAGAAATCGCTTCGTTGGATAATTCGAGGAAGTATACCTGTTAAAACAATCTTATTAGTTTTCTCCTTTAATCGCTCTAATAAGTCCCTGTACCTAGCCAGCAGTTCTTCCGATCTAGAATTTAAAACGTTATTAGTACCGACATGAATAACATACGTTGTGTCCTCGGCGGTACTGTCTGTAAAATGGTCAACATTATTAGTTATATCCTCCACCCTTGCACCAGGGTAGCAGTAACGGCGCCTACGACGAGGGTTTCTCCCACAGAATTCCTCGAGCTGCCCTCGAACAATGGAATCACCAACGAGTCGTATTTCCGGTTCATCAGTATCTTCGAACCCTAAAACAGAAAACTTATTGCTTGTTATTACTGGTAGACAAGGCTTTGCTTTTCTCAATGGGGCTCCATTTCGCACTCGAACGAAGGGTTGGGAACTAGGGGAAGAGAGAGGGCTATTAGTACTATTTATATTATTAATAGAAACTGAGGCAGGAGGGGTCGTAACTGGAGTCTCAAGGGATTCTAATTTTGCCGTCAGGAGCATCACGCTTTCTTCAAGTCTCACCCTGGCCTGCCTCTCACGGTCTAATTCGTTCCTCAGCACTTCCATGCTTGAGCACCACCTGCAAACTAACTGATCATTATTATTAGCCATTGTAAACGCGTAAGCAGCAAATTTCCCTTCACAGCGACTGCAAGTACTTGACGGGGGTGCCATGCTTTTAATTAGTTGAATAACAAAAAACAAAAAGAAAAACAAAAACGAACGTTTGGAAATTAATAAATTACAACGTAGGTCCACCGCGTTCTTGAAACGCAGAAACAGGATCTTGTAACACAAATTTATTACTAAATTAATATAGAATTAAGCTACCGACGAAAGAAATGTTAAAGAAAAAGTATTAAATGGAACTTATCTGGTCGCTGACTTAATCCTTTTTTTCCCACGGTAGGTGACCCTTTTCGAGGTCAGGTAGTGTGTGAAGGAACTCTGAACCTTAAAAAAATCACGTTTCTGATAGATTTGAAAAACAACAAAAACAAACCAAGGGAATTTGAACCTTATGACTGCACGTTTTCTGATTGATTTGAAAACGAAAGAAGGCAAGCCACGTTCAGTAGCCTTGGTTTGATCAAATAATATAGTACTGAATAACGTCAATAAATGAAATATATTCGTTAATGAATGATTAGTAGCACGAAGTAATTTAGTTAAGAGTGTTCTTTGTGCTCGTTTGTACGTGCTTGTTCCTGGAGGTTTCACGTGCGCCCTCCCGGCCCTAGCACCCAAGGATGATGGGGCTCGACCCTGCAGTCCTTGTCATCCTTGGTTTTTTTCCACTTCGACTGTCCCCTCCACCCTTTCTTTTTCCTCTGTCTTTCCTCTCACTTTTTCTTTGTTTTTCTGCCGAGATATGCCCTTTTAAATAGAGGCGAATCGGTTCTTCCCGAACTTTAAAAAAAAAAATATATATATATATATATATAAAATTATATATATATATATTATATATATATATATATATATATATATATATATATATATCAGGGGTGGGAAACATATATATATATATGTATGCCAGTTCGAATTTTTATTTCAGTGTTTGTAAAAAGAAATAGCAGTTTCGATTTTGATTTCAGTTTATGAATTATATCGACATGTTGTTAGTTGCAATAAACTCAAATATTTAATATTTATATCTTTGAGTCATATATTCCTTATGAAGCCTTTTACTACAGTATTGATTTAATTTCGTATCATACTGTAAAGAGACGTTGTTATTCTTCGTCAGTTTATAAAACTTTCACCTTCAAAAGTTTGAGACGAATTGATACTTCCTTCAGTAATCTAAGTCATCAAAATGTTATAGCGAGTTGTTTGCATATAAAATTTAATTAACTAGGCCAAGTGCTCAAAATGTTCTCCGGCGGCATGAATGCACTTTTGAATGCGTCGACTAACTGATTCGCAGACATGGACTAATGTGGATGCTGTAAGTGTATCCATAAATAAAACACGGGAACTTTTCCTTAATTGCATCCTAAAGGTGTTCGAGTGTTGCAGGTCTTGTACCATAAACTGCATCCTTCAGGTAGCCCCACAAGTAAAAATCAAGTGGAGTCAAGTCCGGTGAACGTGGAGGATACTCAACGCTTCCTCTTCGTCCTATCCAACGGTTAGGCAACATTTCATCGAGGTATCTTCTGACATCACAATGATAATGAGGGGGGGGGCTCCATCTTGTTGAAAGTAAAAGTCGTCGTTTCCAAACAACTTCCAAACTGCAGGTATAATTTCTGTCCGCAGCATGTCGAGATATGCGGCACCGGTAACTGTCCCATTAAAGAAAAATGGTCCAACGAAACCCCTGGATGATAAACCACACCATGCTGTTAATCCTGGTAAATTAACATGTTTATCCACATAAACGTGTGGATTATCAAGTGACCAGTACCTGCAGTTGTGTCGATTACAAGGCCTTTGATAAAACAAGGCCAGGCTTAGTCGACGCATTCAAAAGTGCATTCATGCCGCCGGAGAACATTTTGAGCACTTGGCGTAGTTAATTAAATTTTATATGCAAACAACTCGCTATAACATTTTGATCACTTAGATTACTAATTTACCTTTCATTGGCAATTGCTATAACAATATATTGTTTGTTTTTTTTAAATTATAAAATATATGATGCTATGAAGAGTAAATAGTTTTTTTGGGACACCCTGTATATATGAGATGAATTTCACAATTAAACACGTGAAATGAATGAATGATGCAAACGCACAAGGGAAAAAAAATTATTCCAAGGTCTTTCGTGTATTCAGAAGTACACCTCGTCAGGGAATGAAGGGAGAAGGTGAGATGACGAAAATATATACATATGTACAACGGGACAGAGAAATAAAAAGATTAGCACATGATTAACAAGAGTTAATTAAAGGCAAAAGGTATTTTAACAGGATATTGTCAATTTTATACATTCCAGCACTGTTATTGAAATTATTTTTAAAATGGATAAATGCACATTCTACAATATTCCTTTCAATTATATCTGTGTTTTTAACAAGCGGTTTAGAACTATCCCACTTGATACTACGATTGCATCTATACATATGATTAAACAATGCATTAGAATTATTTGCTGTTCTACACGTATATTTTTGCTGTTTTACCCTAATATCTAACGTTTTTCCCGTTTGGCCTAAATATACTGAATTACATTGTGTACATCCGATCGAATACGTTTGAATTGACGATGGGAAATCCCCTCTCACCGGTATTAGCTAATTTGTACATGGAATTTTTTGAAAGCAGAATTTTGCCTACTATTGTCATTTTAACCTTGTTTGGTACCAGTATATAGATATTTTATGCCTTTGGCCTAACAATTTGGATGTTGACTTATTTCTTGGTAGGCTCAACAATTTGGTCCAATCTATTAAGTTCACTGTTGAAAAAGAAAATGATGGAAGCTCATCTTTTCAGGATGTAAAAATTGGAGATGCTTGAATCAGCTCAAATTTAAAGTTTTTCATAAGCTTACTAATAATAACTTTTGTGTGTATTTTTATTCTGACCATCATCCCTCGATTAAATCTTCTATTTTCTCTGCTATGTTTCTTAGAGCATTGAGAACTAGTTGTCAGTCCTGAATTCTTAGATTCCGAGTTATGCAATATCATGAATATTGATACTAAATTATGTTATCCTATTTCATTTCTAGATAACTGCCTTAGGAAAGCTAAGAATAGGTATTATAATAGTGTAACTGTGAAGGAATTTGAGCGTAAAAATATCTTTAGTCTACCTTACCATGTTAATCTTCAATATCTTCTGACTTTACTTAAATCAATTGGTATGAACGTAGTCTTTAAGTATAATAATACTGTTAAATCACGCTGAATAAAGAATAGCCCGGATAATGCGGTTGGCTGTGTGTATTCGATCGGATGTACACAATGTAACTCAGTATACAGTATATGGGCCAAACGGAAAAACGTTAGATATTAGGGTAAAGCAGCAAAAATATGCATGTAGAACAGCAAATAATTCTAATGCATTGTTTAATCATATGTGTTGATGTAATTATAGTATCAAGTGGGATAGTTCTAAACCGCTCGTTAAAAACACAGATATAATTGAAAGGAATATTGTAGAATGTACATTTATCCATTTTAAAAATAATTTCAATAACAGTGCGGGAATGTATAAAATTGACAATATCCTGTTAAAATACCTTTTGCCTTTAATCAACTCTTGTTAATAATCTTTTTATTTCTCTGTTCCGTTGTACATATGTATATATTTTCGTCATCTCGCCTTCTCCTTTCATTCCCTGACGAGGTGTACTTCTGAATACACAAAAACCTTGGAATCATTTTTCTTTTTCCTTTTGGGTTTGCATTATATACTGTATATATATATATATATATATATATATATATATATATTATACACATCTATGTTAACCCCTCCGTCTAAGCCTGGGTTGGTTCGAAGTCGACGGGGGTTCTAGTTAGGTGGCAGCAACGGATGTGTTTCTTGCAGTAGTTTCTTCTATATTACTCTCCGAGTTCTTTTATAGTGGCTCGGAGGATTCTGGGAGGCTTACTAAATTCTCTGAAGATTTCCAGATTCTTCTTATAAGGTATCGGGAAATTTTAATGACTAAGTTCTCTGAAGAGAGCAAGGCTCGAAGGAGAAGATAAAGACTATTTCTTACTGTAATTTACTGCTAAAATGTACAGGCAGTGCTCAGCCTTTGCGTTTACTTCTGAATGAACATGGAAGAAATTATTGGGGTTTATATACCCCGATTCTACTAACATCATCATTATTAAATGTTGAAGAGGCTGCATTATTTTTGCACAATATTTGAAAATAAAGTAAATCTTTTAGCTGTGGTAATGTTTAAACGAATAAACAAGATATTTGAAGATAAGCCATATTTTTATCTTAAACCGCGTATTTTCAGATCTGATGTTATCATGATCTGCCAAGTTAACTAAAAGTGGAAATTGAACTATGTATCTTTACACTAAAATATACATATGAGTAAAAATTAAAGGTTTTAGATTTACAATTAAATGCTTAGGCAAGACATGACTTCATCTTTTATAACGAAGAGAGAATGTATACAAAATATGAACATTGCAAAGCTTAAGCAGGATTCATTATTAAGCGAAATCTAAAGAAAATGATTAAGAGATTATAAAAAGAACAAGTCACCAATTATTTGGCAAAGTAGAAAGCAAATAGATTTTTTTTATCCAAACTCGCGTTAGGCGATTTTGGTCCTTATGTAAAAATGAATACATACACGTACATACATATGAATATAGGTATTATATAAAGTTAAATATATACGAATATATAGGATTATATAAATACATGAACCATATAAACACATGAATTTTAAAAATGGATACAAGAACTATATAAATGAATATAAGAATTACAGGAAAGAATATGATAGTATAGGAATATGGGAATTATTCATGGTTCATTTTTACAGGGCTCTACCCTCTAGAATGATATTAGTACAATAATATAACATCCTAACTAATGCTAACTAGATGATAACTATGGGTTTTATAATGCAGATTTATATACACAACATAAGTCGGGTGGTTAAGTCTAGTTCACGTGGTCTGGCTACGCATTCTTGGTCGTGCATAAATAGTTTCACGTTGTTCGGTGTCTCTTGTTTTCCTTTGTTCCCAGAACGATCTTTTCACCACAAATATACCGAGGATAATAGCACATATGTTGAAAAAATTGTTACAGGTTGTAGTATTTGTATGAGGTTATTCTGGTTATCATCTGAAATTTTAAAACGACTCAATTGATCATTCCATTTACGGGGCATGGAGTTCGGATAGGATGGTTACAGGTTTCATGTGGAGATTTAAGATTTCTACAACGGGTTTAAATTTATTTTGCGACGGGAAGGGGTACGCGTCATTAATGGTAACCTTGTAAGGGTTGTATATTTAGAAGGTTTTCGATCGCAAGGAACAGCCAATTGGTAGCCGAGTAACCATAGGTATTGTGATGAGGGAATAATTTGACATGCACTCGAAGGTAGCGGTAGTCCTTTTCGCAAAAGAAACCCAGATGTTTGGTCCAATTCGAAGTTGGACGGTTTTAGAGGAATAAAATTTTGTAAACGAACATACCTGGGCATGACGGTCACGAATTACTTCGATAAAGCAAGACCTAGTAGTTGGAAGAATGACTGGTTTGAGTGGAGGGCAAACGAGTTGTTTATTTGTTTGCGGGAATCAGCAATGCAGGACGTCGCTATCTGACATCATAGAATATGCCGACAGGTCTTTGGTGAGGGTAGATACAATCGATAGACATTAGAATTGTTTTGGTAGGGTGTTGGGAAAGGGTGGAATTTATATACGTCATAAGTGAGGACATCGAAAAATGGTACAATTATGAGGTACGTGTAGGGGCGTGGTCCATGTACAGTCCAGGTGTATTCTAGAAATTGGGGGTAATTAGTATAGTTGAGTGGGAATATGGGTGATAGTTTTAATTGTGTCTGAGTGGTGTGAATCAAGGACTAAAGTGTATCCCATGGTATTAGTGTGGAAAGAGTGCTTTTTCTATGGGCTAGCTGGGTTGCACGCAAAACCTTAGAATGAATCGTAATTATTTGCTGTAAATATTTATCGATTAGGGTTACTTGTAGGTTAATTATTTCTATTAATTCTAGATATCTTTTGTGTTCTTTGTATTGAGTTAACATGGATTCAAGGTATGTGAATCTGTCCGAAAGGGCGTGGAGGAAGCGATTGTTTTCGTGTAGTGACCTAATAGTTTGTTCTAACATGTGTCCATTATATTGCCGATTTCGCGCGAAGAGATTCAATTTGAGTTCAATTCTTTTAATATCTTCTTCGGTTGCTAATCCGAATAAACCCTTGAATATTTTTCCTCCTATATCTATCAGTCCCCTTTTATTTCTTTGGTTAAATTTTTCCGAGTTTTGAGTTCCAGTTTGTATCCATGGTAAGGCTAATATTTCTGATAGGGCGCGTGCTGTAGTTCGAATATTTTCGAAGGTATTTTCTAACAGAACGCGACTAATCTGATCTGTTCCCTGGACAGAACCCTGAACTTTACTTTCAAACGTTTTTAATTGGGTTTGTATCTGAAGGAGATTGATCTTGATTCTAGCAGGGGGTTGCAAATTGATAAAACGGTCTGCGTGTCCTTTCAAAAATTTACCTTCTGCAAGCTTTTCTATAACAACTCAGGTAGAAATTTTAATGCTAGGGCTACAAGAGTAAATAATTTGGAAAATTATAAGAGGGACAATTTTATTAATTTCTACGCCTTAGATTATACGGAGCTGGGGGTGGCCGTGTGGATACTTGTGTTTGTGGACGAAGGGGTCGGCTTCGTTTTGGTGGCAATGTGGGTCGAATGTTAAGCTCGGATTCTGAGCGGGTTCGTTTCTTATGTGAAGGTTCTAGTTCACGTGGTTGATGCATTTGCGGGCGGTATGTAGGGTCCGTGCGTCGATCATCAATCGGTGAGGGTGGTGACAGAGGAGATGCTGGAGTTCCACTGAGTGATCCTCTTGAAGGGGTTTCTCCAGTGTCTGGGTTCGATGGGACTCTTGGTTCTGGGGTCTCCTCTTGTTGAGAGATTCTCGAGTACTGGTGGTATTACGAGGTACCAATCTTCGTCACGGGTAGTGGTTCCCGCGGTGACCACTTCAGTTTTTTTATCCCTGCTCGATTTGTTAATCCCTTGACCTTTCGAATGATAGGCGGCTCGAACGCCTGGCAGCTGTTTTTTGGAAGGTGCTGTTCGGCAGCTATCTTCAAATTATCCACGGTTTTTTCCGAGGTTTTTCATAATCCTATACGGGCCATCCCATTTTGGGTATAATTTGCGATGAGCACTTGGCGGTTTCACGCTCTTCAGATAACATCGCATACCGACGATTATAGTTAGTTGACGGGGATGACGCCTATGTTGCTGTTGCTCCATCTGTTGGTTTCGTTGGTCTAGGGCATAGCGGATTATGTAAAAAATCTTGAAAGATCGTTCAGCTAGTTGCTGATTTGCTTCTGCCATCTCGGAAGATGTTAGAACTGCCGGGTCGATTTGGTCGGGCAAATCAAAAAGTAGACGCTTGTCGTAGTGATATAGGACGAAATGAGGGGTGTCCCCGATAGACACGTTATAGCCATTGTTGATGGCTGTTTGTACTATGGGAAGGGAATCATCCCATGTACGGGAGGATGCATCGACAACGTGGAGAAGGGCTTCTAAGATCTTTCGATTGTGCCTTTCCACTAAGCCGTTTGCCTGAGGATGGTATGCCACAATGTGTGTGTTTCTAATTTTACACATGTTACAGAGTGACTCGAACAGTTTGGACGTGAAACTAAGGGCGTTATCCGAAATTAAGATGGAAGGAGTAGTATGATTCTGGATGACGCGTTCCACTAGGGCTCTTGCCACAGTTTCCGAGGTCTGGTCTGGAATGGCAGCTACTTCGCTGTAACGCGAGAAGTGGTCCGTAAACAAAATAATGTACTGGTTTCCCTTTGATGTTTTGTGGAATGGTCCCAATATATCCATTCCAGTTCTTTGCCAGGGCCTTTGGCATACTGGATATTTATGCATAGGAGCTGTAGATGGTACGTTGCCTTTGTGTTTTAAATAAGACGGACATTCAGCGATGTATTCATGTACCTTTCTGTTTATTTCGGGAAAATGGTATCGCTCCAAAAGGCTCTTGATGGTGCGATCCGGCCACATGTGGCCATACAAAGGTGAGTCGTGACAAAGTCCAATGGCTATATCGACGAGATCCCTTGGTATTTCCACGAGGTCGTTTCCATTTTCGTTCCTAAAATGTACGAGCCCATCTTTGAGGTTGTACTGTTCTTTTACCTTCGATGGTTTTGGGTGTGTTGGTCCTGTTGTTGGAAGTATTGCAGACACTCGTATTCGAACACAGGAAGAATTCCTATTTTATTCACTTGGGCGTCGGGCTTGAGTCTCGACAATCCGTCTGGAATAACTTGAAGTTTTCCCGGTTTGTATACGATTTTTACCGCAAAGTCCTGAATCAACAGAGCCCATCTACTCAACCGTCCTTCAAGTAGCTTGTCCTTGAAGAGGTACGTGAGTGGCTTATGGTCAGTTTTGATGGTTACATCGTAGCCATAGACGATATTTCGGAATTTTTTCAAAGCCCAATATACCGCTAGGGCCTCTCGCTCCGTAGTGGAATAATTCCGTTGAGGTGCAGAGAGAAGCTGACTGGCATAAGCAATGGGTAATTCCACACCGTCTACGTCCTGTAATAGGACGACTCCTAGTCCATAGGAGGAAGCATTTGTGGATATGACAAAGGGTTTTGTGTAATCAGGATATTGGAGGATAGGATAACAGGTTAGTTTACCAATTAAAGTTTCAAAGGCATGTTGGTGATCAGATTCCCAGTTAAATTTAGAATTTTTCTGGAACAAATTAGTAATGGGTTTAGCAATATTTGAAAATTGGGGGATAAAATTCCGATAGAATTCCACAAAACCAATAAATGCACGAGCGTCATCGATGGTTTTGGGTACAGGGTACCTTTCCATTGCTTCGAGTTTGGCTGGATCAGGTTTAATTCCTGTGGATGATAGTAGAAATCCTAGGTATACCAGGGACTCTTGTAAAAAGTTGTACTTTGCAAGTTTCAGTTTAAGGTGTGCTTTTCTCAAGCGTGATAGCATATTCTGAAGACGTTGAAAGTGTGTTTTTATGTCCGAACTGTAAACGATAATATCGTCAAGATAAACGAGAGCTTCAACACCTAATAGGTCGGAAAGGACTATATTCATCAACCTAGAGAAATTAGCAGGCCCATTTCGGACTCCGAAAGGTAAAACCTGGAATTCGTAATGGCCTCGGTTAGTGGAGAAAGCAGTCAATGCCCGAGATTCGGGACTGACCTCCATTTGCCAATAACCAGATGCTGAATCGAGGGATGAAAAGAAGTTAGCTTTCCCTACGTTCAGAATTGTTTCCTGCATGTTTGGAATAGGGAAACGGTCTGGGATGGTTATGTGGTTCAGACGTCTAAAATCTATACAAGGGCTAGATGTTTCGTCCTTTTTGGAGACAAGAATCATAGGAGCGGACCAGGGACTAGCTGAAGGCTGAATGACATCCTGCTCCAACATGTCCGTGATGTGTTCCTCAACCGTGACTAATTGGGAATGTGGAACCCGATAGGGAGGAATCAAAATGGGTTTGGAATTGGGTTCCAGCTTGTTTTCAAAAGGGACCAAATTAGTTCGGCCCAGAGGATCTCCTTTTAGGGCAATCACATCTGTATTTCTTTTCAGGAAATCGAGAAGTGATTCCATTAGTTTGGGATCCTGTAAGGCTGGTGACTCCTGAAGGGAGTGCTCCAGACATTTCTTATGTTCTTCTTTCAATACTGAAGGGTTTAACTCTAAGGAACAGGAAACACAATTTATCGTACTGGTGGGGAAATCTGAATCTATTTCTACTGTGGAAACAGTTCCTATTTTCTGATTTGAAGTTAATTCGATAGGGCTTTTTCCTTTGTTTAAACAAACAACAGGGATAGCTGAATTCTGACTTTGACTAAGGACTTGGGCAATAAGAACATCTCGTTTGAAATTACTCTTCTCTGTAATCAGCGTACGCTCTGACTCTAATAATTTTCCTTGACTGTCGACTTCTTTTGCAAGAAAACAGATCTTCTCATAAGGTGCTACTCTTATATGCTCGGTCGGGCATATGAAAAAGTTAGAATCTGACTCTGGTTCGGTGACTAAAATTTGCCTTATGGGCTGAACTGAGGCTGGCTGAACTGAAACTGGTGGCTGACTGGAAACTGGCTGAATGGAAACTGGCTGAATGGAAACTGGCTGACTGGAAACTGACTGACTGGAAACTGACTGACTGGAAACTGACTGGGTTGATCCAACTGGATTCAACAACTGGAACTGATTACTCTGGCGGCTGATTTCTGGAGCGGTTGTCCCTCTGGATGCAACCGACCGTCTTGAACTGCTATCGAGTGGGGGGGGGTTTCCTCTTTTTTTCGGAAATCTGAACTGAACTAATTCTATTAGCATTAAGCTGTCTGTTATTCTCATGGAGATGGTGTGTCCTATTTCGACACTTTACTAGCTTTCCGGCTGGGTAAATCTCCCATTGATTCCGGTTAAAAAAAACCATACCTAGTAGGATATCTGTCTGAAAGGTGGCTACTGTGTCCACTATACAACATTTCGCGGGGTATACCGCGTTTCCAACTTCTAAATATAATTAAATTTCTCCGTATTTAGGTATGGGTGTGCCCGTAACTCCTCTGAGTTGACGGGAGGGTGCCTTAATTTCATATTTGTTATCTGTACTCTCTAGTAATTCATCTACACATTGTTTCTTAATTAACGTCGCGTGTGCTCCTGTATCTAGGAGAGCAGTTAAATCTTGGTTATCAGTGCTACAATTTATTATTAAATCTAGGAGGTCCGCACCTATTATCCTGATGGGGAGTTTGTGTGTTTATCTGGGTTCATTACTGTAATTTAGGAGGTAGGAGGTTGAACTGCTGCCTCGAATTGTCTTCTATGGGAGGACCTGGGTCATATTCTACGGGATCACCATACGCTGGAGGGTGTTCTTGAAAACTGTACTCTGGGGAAAATGATTCCTCCGCGGGTACTTTTACGTACCGAACTATCCGACCTTGCTGATTGTACTGGGGTTTGTACATGGGGTAATAGGGTGATTGACCCTGTGGTCGTAATCTATTTGGTTGGTGGTTCGACTGAGGCTGGGAATGGACTGGTTTCTGGGGATTGGAGGACTTTTGGGAACGTTGGTGGTTCGATTTCTGGAAGTGGGGCCTATACCCTGCAGGGGCTTTATCGGCACATTTTTGGCGATCGCCACGGCGATGACCATGTTCGTGACAGTGGGAGCAATAAGCGGGATAATTGCACTGACGTATCATGTGCCCAAAGCTATCGCAGTTAAAACACTGTGGAGGAGGGCGTGTATTCTGGATTTGGGGGCTTCTTTCTGGGGTGGTGTTCCCTGCATTGGCCTCGATTTATAGGGTTGTTGTTGTTGCTGTTGGTGTTGTGGTTGCTGCTGCTGAATGTAATGTACGGGCGTTTCTCTACCCTTTCGGTAGTTCTGGTTTGCTAAATCTGGGTAATGTTCCCGTGTTTTATTTATGGCTACACTTACAGGTTTGTCAACATTTAAAAACTCTTGAAACTTTTTTTTAGGTGCTCCGGGTAGGTTTTGGTAAATGGTCGTTGCTACTATTAGATTTCTTTGTTTTGAAATGAAAGTAATGCCACACGCATTTTCTGCAGCTCGGGGGGCTTCTCCTACGAGTTTATGTGTTCGTGTAATAAAATTATTTAAATCTTCATGTTCCTCTTTCTTCCATTTAGCTTGGAAGACTGCTTCTAACGTGGCTAAGGGTTGTGCAAGTGTTATTTCTTTAAAAAATTCTAATAAGTTTTGTTTAAAATTGTCCCATGTTGTAGCTTCGCTAATGGATGGGACGTAGGTGACTGTATCATGAGCATTCCCTTCTTTAGGGTCGATAAACCTTTTTGCTTCCCTAATCTTTATATCATCATCGGTGATGTTTTCGCGTAAGAGATGTTGTTCTAAAGACTCAATCCAAGGTCTTACGCGTGGTTCAACAAAGTGATTATCTATGGTCCCCTTAAAAATTAAGACAGTATGGGGAAGGTTTACTAGTCTACCTAAGTTAATGTATGCTGGGGCGGGGGTTTGAGACATATTGGCTTGTACTTGATCTGAAGTTTGTGTGTTTGAAGGGCGCAGGGTAGGTGGAAGAATGGGTATAGGGAAATTTTCGATGTCAGAAAGCGCACCGTCTGAATCGCTCATTGTGAAGGTACTATTAATGTGTTCTAATTGGTCTGCTTGACCGATCTTAATCTATGGAATGATCACTTGAGTTTTCCTAACTACTCTATCTAAGAAAATACACATTAAATAAATGCACAACAATTTGCCTAACATGGGGAAAATTTGAAAAGATTGTAAACAAAATAATAAAAAAATGTAAACAAGATTTCACTCGAATGTACGTGAAGGTATGATATATGATTGGTACATTAAATAAAATTATACTATACTAACTATAATAGTGGAAATAACTCGGTTTCACTAAAAGAAATGTATCACTGGTGTATGGAATGTTCACTGTTTTTTGTTAATTCTGGCTCGATACTAATTATTAACTGTTAATAATACTGACTTTTCAAATGTTTAGAGATTATTTAAAAAAGAGTTTTGTACTTAACAAGATTCCTACGGCGAAATCCTTGGAGACGTGTCCTGAAGACGTGTCTTGCTGGCCACTTGTTCTTGGATGAAAACTAGGCGTGGAGAACTTGGAGTCGTGACACACCGGTTCAAGGTGGATGTGACGAACTGGAAGTCGTGACACGCCGGTCAACTGGATGTTGGTTCTAGTTCCAGGGTCTGGAAGACTGGAAGAATCCTGGATGCAGAGGTCGCCAGTTGTTAACCCCTCCGTCTATGGCCTGGGTTGGTTCGAAGTCGACGGGGTTCTAGTTAGGTGGCAGCAACGGATGTTACTTGCAGTAGTTTCTTCTATATTACTCTCCGAGTTCTTCTATAGTGGCTCGGAGGATTCTGGGAGGCTTACTAAATTCTCTGAAGATTCCGATTCTTCTTATAACGTATCGGGAAATTTTAATGACTAAGTTCTCTGAAGAGAGCAAGGCTCGAAGGAGAAGATAAAGACTATTTCTTACTGTAATTTACTGCTAAAATGTACAGGTAGTGCTCAGCCTTTGCTTTACTTCTGAATGAACATGGAAGAAATTATTGGGGTTTATATACCCCACTACTAACATCATTATTAAATGTTGAAAAGGCTGCATTATTTTTGCACAATATTTGAAAATAAAGTAAATCTTTTAGCTGTGGTAATGTTTAAACGAATAAACAAGATATTTGAAGATGAAGCCATATTTTTATCTTAAACCGCGTATTTTCAGATCTGATGTTATCATGATCTGCCAAGTTAACTAAAAGTGGAAATTGAACTATCATCTTTACACTAAAATATGCATATGAGTAAAAATTAAAGGTTTAAGATTTACAATTAAATGCTTAGGCAAGACATGACTTCATCTTTTATAACGAAGAGAGAATGTATACAAAATATGAACATTGCAAAGCTTAAGCAGGATTCATTATTAAGCGAAATCTAAAAAAAATGATTAAGAGATTTTAAAAAGAACAAGTCACCAATTATTTGGCAAAGTAGAAAGCAAATCAAAATTTTATCCAAACTCGCGTTAGGCGATTTTGGTCCTTATGTAAAAATGAATACATACGTACATACATATGAATATAGGTATTATATAAAGTTAAATATGTACGAATATATAGATTATATAAATACATGAACCATATAAACACATGAATTTTAAAAATGGATACAAGAACTATATAAATGAATATAAGAATTACACGAAAGAATATGATAGGAGAGGAATAGGAATCATTCATGGTTCATATATATATATATATATATATATATATATATATATATATATATATATATATATATATATATATATATATCAAAGCTATGATTATATATATATATATATATATATATTAGTTGTTTAACCGCGGATTCGTACCTATAGTGGTACATATCTCGGCGAGACAGATGGTGGGTAGTGTCGCTGGGATGGGAGTATGAGATTGAGGGGATGAGAAGGTTCAGTTATTGAATATGTGGGAGGGGGGTATGAATTTAGATGCGGTGAAGTAGTTGAGAGTGGGTGAGGTATAAGAAAATCGCTTCCGCTGAGAAGTGGGGGCCTTCGGCGAGTATGGATTGGAGACGTTCGGACGTGGGGATGCGGGACAGGTAAGGGAAACAGCTGTGGCGGAGGTCAGACAGATTCGGGCATTCGATCAGGAGGTGGACGACGGTGGTGGGGGTATGGCAGGTGGGGCAGAGCGGGGCTGGCAATTTAGCCATAAGGTGACCGTGTGTGTGTCGTGTGTACCCTAGGCGGAGACGGGCGGCTAGAATTACTTCTTTATGACGTGACCTCTGGAACGAGGAAGCCAAATATCCAAGGTGTGGTTTTATCCGCTGGAGCTTGTTGTTTATAGCCTGGTCCCAATCCCGTTGCCAGAGGGAACGGAAGTGGGAGCGGAGAGTCGGGAAAAAGTCCGTGAAAGGGAGGGGGCGGATACCAACGTGTGCTGGGACCCAGCAGAAGGTGACCGTCTTGTGCTGAAATGCCGTTAAGGAGTGGAAGGTTTGTTGGATGGTGCGGACAAGTGGGTGAGGGGGATTAAATTTTTCAAGGGAGAGCAGTGCACTTTGGGAATCTGAAGAGATGACATAGGAGTTGGCGGAGTGGGTGCTTATAGTGTCGAGGGCTTCCAGAATAGCGAAGAGTTCCGCTGAAAAGACAGAGGCCTCACCGGGAAGAGGAACGGCTCTAGAGAGCGGCTGGATCACGATCACCGCTGAGGCAGCCGCACCATCCTTTTATCGGGAACCATCCGTATAGATGGGGACAGCGTCCAGGTGTCGGGTTACGTGTTCCTGGAAGAGCGGCTTATATACTGTAGAGGCCGTTGTGGCTTTCGGCAGGGCACATAAGTCCCTGCATAACTTGATAGGGGTGAGGAGCCAGGGAGGATGGATATGATACGAGATGGGGTGACTGAAGGAGGGGGCGTGTTGGAAAGATCCAGGAAAAAGCGGATCGCTTCCGTGAAGTGCCAGCTCTGACCCTGGGATGGAGGTTCTAAAATCGCCGCGCACTTCTGTGCGCGCGAAGGTAGGTCCGTATGAGGAGCAGACCCCGTCAGTGGGTGAGAGGGAGGTATCAGGTCATCCCATAAGTAATGTCGTGTTTCACGATAGATTAAGTTTAAACTAGTCCTACTCGGTTTAAGCATAAATTTTCCGAAGGTTATATCTAAGAGGAGATCTATCGTGTTTCGCTACATACTTTACAGACCTTGACCAGTGAAGACGTGTGTTTTGCTTTATGTGAACCCCTCATAAACATGGCGGTGTCAGAAGAGCATATCAGGCATATAATGCTTTACGAGTTCAAAAAAGGGAATAGTGCTACTAAAGCAACGCGAAACATTCAGGACGTTTATGGCAACGATATTCTGCATGTCAGGAAATGTCAAAGATGGTTTCAAAAGTTTAGGAATGGTGACTGCTGTTTGACAGATGCAGCACGCTCTGGACGCCCTACTGAGTTTGATGATGACCTGCTGTTAGTCGCACTTGAAGAAGACTGTTCAACAACTGTCGAAGAATTGGCCCAGAAACTCAATTCATCCCCATCCACCATCCATCGACATTTGCAATAACTCGGGAAAGTGCCTAAGTTAGGAAAATGGGTGCCACATGAATTGTCAGTCGACAATCTGAGGGTGCGGGTAAACATTAGCACAGCTCTTCATTCGCGTGAACTCCAAGATCCGTTTTTGCACCGTTTAGTGACTGGCGATGAAAAGTGGATACGGGTTCCCCACATCAGCACCTGAAACACACGCTCCAGCGTCCCCTCGCTCTCCTAGACTACCTTTCCCACACCACGTGGGGCGCTGACCGACGCTCGCTCCTCCATCTTTACACCTCCGTGGTCCAGTCAAAGCTGGACTATGGGAGTGTTGTATACGGGTCTGCCTCCAGCACTTCCCTCCGAATCTTGGACCCGGTACTTAACAGGGGCCTCCGCCTCTCCAGCGGTGCCTTCCGATCCTCCCCAGCTTCCAGCCTCCAAGCAGAATGTAACTATCAGGTCATCTCATAAGTAATGTTTTTTAGATCGGAATTTGAAGGAAAAAAAAAAATTCAACTGAAACTTTTTAATCTAGTATATATTTTCCATCGGAATCAGACACTGCCAACGTCCTACAAGCTTTTCAATGCCATGTTTATAAAATTCAGGCGGTTTTGAGGCAAAAAACGTACAAAGACTGGTGTGCAGGTCATCTAAAGAAATATACTGTTTCTCGTCAAGATAGTTTTGCAGACTCCTGAAGAGATGATAATCTGAAGGGGCAAGGTTTGGAGAATATGGAGGATGTGGCAGTTTTTCCCACCCAAACTCCTCAATTTTGGCAGAAGTGATCCGAGCGGTATGAGGACGTGCGTTGTCGTGGTGGAACACGATTCCTTTCCGATTAACCAAAGAAGGTCTCTTTTCTTTTAGTGCAGTGTTCAATCGATCCAGTTGTTGACAGTAGACTTGAGCGGTGATTGTTTGGTTGTGTGGTAAGGTTTCAAAGTGTATTACACCACCTTTATCACAACAAACACTAAGCAACACCTTCCGAGGGTGAGGATTTGGTTTTGGCTGTGGTGTCGCTGGTTTTCCGGCACAAACCCACTGTCGACGGCGCTTAACATTCTGGTACATGTTAATGCAATTGGTCTAGAGTTAGTGGGGTCAAGGGGGTCTTTGCCGGGTTTGGGGCTTGGTATTCCGTGGGCCTCTTTCCACCGAGAGGGGAAAGTGCCCTCAATCCATATACGATTGTAGAGATCTACAGATCTACAGAAGCTAAGGCTAACAAAGACCCTAAGATCCACTCTAAGGTTAGCCCGAGAGAAAGGAGAGAGTAGGGGGTTAAAAGAAGAGAATAATGTGTTAAGTAAGTAGCAAAACCAATCATTCGTGGGTTAACATTCATTCAGAAAAAGAGAAAGAAAGACTCACCATCATCATCCGCCGGCCACTGCCGACAAGTCGGAAAAATAGTCGAAGAGAATAGGAAAGGGGTGAAAGATGAAAAGAAGTACAGTAAGAACGCTTACAAACCATGCAAACACGGTCTTAACTCAAACACTGTCATACCATGCAAACTACAGACATGCAAGTAAAGAGAGGATAAGAAAAAAAAAGTAGGAAGAGTACAGTATAACAAAAAGTGGGTTAGTTTACGCTACGAGCTACATCTTAGTTCGTGTTAGTCTAATTTTTTTTTTAATAATTTTATTGCTGGCAAATCACACGCTGGCATATCACACGCGGCATGTCACAAGCTGGCATTAATCGTCAACAGACTCATCCCCGACCACCACCCCCAGAGCTCCTGTTGCCAATTGTTTTATTATTTTAAACAACGTTAATATTTTTAAAATGCCTATCTAAACGTTTTTTAAACATATTAACGCTGGTAAGGTTCACGACGGGCGCGGGAAGATTATTCCATTTATCAATTACTTTAAACGTAAAAAAGTTTTTAGTGATGTTAGTAATGAAACGTCTGCCACGAAACTTGAATCTGTTATTACGAGTATTGCTATTATCGAAAGTGAACAGTTTGTCAAAATTTCCGTTATCGATTTTATTAACAATTTTGAAAACTTCAATAAGTTCTCCCCTTAATCTCCGAGTTTCGAGTGAATGCAAGTCTAACTCTTTAATCCCATCTTCGTAAGACTTGTTGCGCAATGACGGAATTAGTTTCGTAGTGCGACGCTGAACCCTTTCCAACCTATCAATATCCTGACGCAAATACGGGCACCAAAATTGAACGGCATATTCTAAATGAGGCCTGACTAGGGACTTGTAAAGGGGCAATATAATATTCTTCGGTTTAAATTCGAAATTACGCTCTATAAAGCCTAACATCCTATTAGCTTTTGCGCAAGACTCTAGGCACTGGTTCCTAACTTTTAAATCCTTAGATACGCGTACGCCTAAAACTACTTCCTCATCAACGCTCGCTAACTGTTTATTGTCCATCGTGTACGTGTAATTATTGTTAGGAGAACCTATATGCAAAACTTTACTTTTATCTACGTTAAATTGCATCTGCCACTTATCCGTCCACTCTATAATCCTATTTACATCGTCTTGGAGCCTATTTCTATCGTCCACGTTAACAAATTTACCGCCTATTTTAGTATCGTCGAGAATTTTGACACGTTACTGGTCAAGCCTACATCTATGTCGTTAATGTAGATTACAAATATCAATGGGTCTAACACTGAACCCTGTGGGACACCGCTACCTGCATCCAACCACCCCGATTCACTACCATTAACAACGACCCTCTGTTTTCTAGCACGAAGCCATTCATCTAACCAGTTAGCTACCTGACCGCGTATACCGTGCGCATTAACCTTCGCAATTAATCTTCATGCGGAACTGTATCGAACGCTTTTTTAAAGTCTAAATAAAGATCTAGGAGTAACAGTTGATAGTGGAATGGATGTGCTGGATGAAACAGTAGGGGATACCGTCCGGGCCAGGGGGAGGAGACCGCCTAGAGGCCAGTGCCGCCTGTAGCTCTCTCATGGTGAACAGCCGATTGTAGGAGTTGTCGAGGGATGGTGAGCAGTTCTTGTTAGGGGCCAGCGAGTGTGGGGGCTGTCTGTGGAGGAGACGGTAGCGAATGTAGATGCTAGAAGATTAGCCACTGACCTAGGTTCATAGAGAAGCCCGTCATTAGTTCGGAGGACCGGAGGTCGGGAAGGGGCGTGTCGTCCCTCGACACTCCGTACCTTCTTCCAGATGGTAGCCGATGGTGTGGAGGAGGTGATACCTGACACAAAGGTACGCCAGGAAGCTCGACGCGCTTTCTTCATCGCACGGCGAGCAACGGCTCTGGCCCGCTGCATCTCCATGCGATGGGTAGGGGTTCGCGTACGATAAAATCGTCGGGTAGCCCTCTTCTTGGCACGAGTGGCCCCCGCGCACTCTGCATTCCACCAGGGTACTCGTCGGGCTCGAGGGTAGGCAGAAGATCGTGGAATGCTGGTGCTTGCAGCTGCGACAACAGTCGCCTCAAAGTACCCAGTGCATTCATCGGAGGATGGAAAGTGGGCCGTCGCACAACGTGTGGAAGTGTTGTCCCGGAAAAGTGGCCAATTAGCTCTGGCTGTTATCCACTTCTCCGGTACCCGAACGGTCTGTTCGTGCCGATTTAGTGTGAGGCAAATAAAGAAGTGGTCACTGCGGTCATCCAAAAGCACTTGCCAGGTGAAGTTCAGGAGGCCGTCCGTTGAGATGAACGATAGATCTATACAGGACGGGGTGCATCTGGTGGCGTGGTAGTGTGTGGAAGAGCCGTCGTTGAGGCACTCGAAGGAGAGTTCAGCCATGAGGGTTATCAGGGTCGGAGCCACAAAAGTGGAGGTCGTATCACCCCACAAGGGGTGGCAACTATTGAAATCGCCCAAGAGTAGGAAAGGCCTGGGGAGTTGTTGAAGAACCTCAACCAGGTTATCGCGGGAAGGGGGGGGAGGTAGATCGAGCAGAGTGTGTATTGCTCGTCCAGGAAAATCCTGGCAGCAACCACCTGTAACGGGGATCTAATAGGGAGGTTGTGAAAGGGGACTGTACGGTGGACGAGGATGGCAGTCCCCCTTCGTGTGCAAGTAAAAGACGGAGAGATAATGCTAAAATATCCGGTAGGGCAGGGCATCGGTCTGGTTCCAAGGATTAGCTCCTGGAGACAGACACATACCGGACGAGCAGAGGCAATCAGGGAATTTAGGCCTTCGTAATTTGATAAGATTCCCATACAGTTCCATTGTAGGATCGTCGCTTTCTGAGGGTTCATTGTTGGACGAGGGAGAAGTGGAGAGGGTGAAGGTGCTAGGGAGTTAAACTGTGGATGGAGATCTAGGTCCATGATGGCGGGGGGGGGGGTTAAGTCGGGGGCCTGTCGGGTCACCTGCCGTTCACCAAGGAGGGAATTGGCTGACTTGCCGACCCCTTCGGGGACTGTGGGGCCGAGTCGACCGAACGGGACCGGAGACGTGGATCGTGTCAGCCGGAGGACCGTCGCGGGTTCAGAGGATGAGGAGTCTCTAGGCAGGGTTCAGTGTTCATGCAATGAGGGGTTCCGTTGTCCAAATTGGCACCTCCCTGTTTGTCTGTAGTTTCCCGGGACCCTGTCTCGCACCTCTCGGAGGCTGATGAAGTCCGCTACCCGCAAGGCCCGGACCTCCTTCTCAAATTTAAAAAAAATACATTCACGAAACGAAGAAGGATGTGTGCCGGCGCAGTTTGAGCATTTGGGCGAGTTGGGACATAGTTCTGGGTGGGCGATGTCCCCGCAACTTACGCACAGTTGTTGTGGCTGTCGGCACACCGAACTGACGTGCCCAAACTTATTGCACTTAAAGCAACGGGTCGGGTCTGGAATTATGGGCGGACCGAGAACTCGCATGACGCCCGGTCTCCCATGCATGCCTCACACAACACGACCGGGAGGGACTAGGGTGTTGAACGTGAGGAGGCGCGGGGTGGGGGAAGAGGTATCTCCTTGACGAGACGTGAATCGTTGAACCTTAATGATACCTTGGGGTGTGAGGTCTTTAATAACTCGTTCTCGGGTATCATCAATAAACGAGTAGCGAAGATAGTTCCCTGACTCTGGTTCAGGCGAGGGTGAGGGGAAACGGTCACCGAGCATCCGAGGGCTTCTGTGAGGGAGAGTAGGGCATTCGTTTCTGCCGCTGTTCGCGATTTTATAAGGAGAGAACCGTCCTTCTGTGGTCGGACGTCATAACGGCTATAGTTGCTGCGCGTGCGGATCGCTTGAAATGTCCTCTCAGAGTTGGACGGTAGGGACCCAGAAGTAGGGCGAATAACTAAAAATTTGTGAATACTGGGTAGGGATAGGGAAGCTGTTGGTTCGAAGTGGACTGGGATATCTAGTGGTCGATAGGACGGACGTGGGCGACGACTTCCCCGTCCGTCACGGGGCTCTCTCCGTGGAGAGGCGTGTCGATGACGGGTGAGAGGGGCATATGGAGAGAGCGAGAGGCCTGGTTTTCGGGGCGAGACTTTCGTGCACCCTGTTGTCTTGCCCGTAGCTGGCTGAGGGGAGCTGGGGTGGGACCCTTGCTGTAGAGGAGGTGTGTCCAAAGGCATGGTCGAGGTACAGGTTGCGGTCGGTGACGAGGGAGGAGAATGCGAGTGTTCCGTAGCAAGAGGAGGGGCGACCCCCTCACGAAGTGGTCTTCCAGTGGTAGAGGACTCGGGGGCCTGGTCGCCCAGCACCAGAGTTCTAGGGCAAGAAGTAGAAGTATCCATACGTTATTAGATTGAAATAAACGGACACAGGGGCCGCGAGAAACTGCCTACCGGTGAGAAAGGGAGGTCGAGTGCAAACCGCCGGGAACGGGGTACCTCGTCCCCAGGGGACACACCGTCGGTTTAAAATCGGGGCCCCGTGATGCAAAAGTTTACGCGATTTGTACTCAAAATTCCTAGCTATTAAACCTAGCACCTTGTTCGCCTTATTGACCGCTGCTGTACTTTGTTTCGCCACTTTTAAATCACCAATGACGATAACTCCTAAATCTTTTTCGTGTTCTTCGCTTGCCAACTCCTTCCCTGACATACTATACGCAAAATTACCGTTACACGAACCTATATGTAAAATTTTGTACTTATCGACGTTAAATCTCATTCGCCATGTGACTGACCAATACCAATCAATGATTTTGTTCAGAGCTTCCTGGATTTTACCTCTATCTTCATCATTAATTGTCCTACCACCCAACTTCGTGTCATCCGCAAACTCTGAAACTGTACTGACTAGGCCGACATCTAAATCGTTAATATACATAAGAAAAAGCAAGAGGCACAAAACAGGACCCTGAGGAACGCCGCTCGCTACATTAGCCCAACACGACTCCGCTCCATCAACGACCACCTTCTGTTTTTTGCCTCGCAACCACTCTTCTGTCTAAGTTATTACTACACCCCTGATTCCATGAGCCTTAGTTTTTTTTAATGAGTCTTTTTTGCGGTACGGTGTCAAACGCTTTCTGAAAATCTAAATACACTACATCTACCGTCCGATGACTATCGTAAACTTCAACGACACTTTGAAAAAATTCTAAAAGATTAGTTAAGCAAGATTTGTTTCGCCTTAAACTGTGCTGCGTAATTCTAATCAAGTTATGCAATTCCAAGTTTTCGCCTATACCCTATACGATCCCTAATTGTTGATTCCAGTAGCTTACCTACAACAGACGTTAAACTGATTGGCCTAGAGCTTCCCGCCACACCTTTATAATCTTTCTTAAAAATAGGTGTTACATTTGCTAACTTGAAATTATCTGGTACGCACCCTTCAGAAATAGACGCACTAAAAATCTTTGTTAGCGGCACAACAATGCTTTCTTTTAATTCTTTTAGTTGTATGAGATAAATGGAATCCGGCCGCGGTGATTTACTCATTTTCATTTTGTCAATATAACGCATTACCTCTCTTGCACTAACCACAATATTATCTAAAGTATTACCATTGTCAAAAGGTATTGTCTATGACTGTAGGGATATTCGTTACAGCTTCTATTGTAAAAACTGACGTAAAAAATTCGTTTAGCAGGGTAGCCATTTGCTTGTTTTCAGGAACTAGCTCTCCGTTAACATTTTTTAAACGGCCCCAAGACACTCTTTACTGGATTCCTATTATTAACGTATTGAAAGAATCGCTGGGGGTTTTCTTTGCCGTCACGATCTATGGAGATTTCACAATCACGCTTGGACTTTTTTATTACTCTTTTCGCTTCACGCCTTAGTGATATGTAGTTGTTTCGTAACCACAAATTGTCTTTATCGCACTTATGTAGCCTATGAGCCCTATCGCTACTCCTTATAATATCCCCTACTCTAGAAGTAAACCACAAGGGCTTGTTATTTACTTTCGCACGCTTAATCTTGTATGGTACACATTCCTCATTTATAGTCCTAAATACTGTTTCAAACGATTCCCACATTAATTTTGCGTTGGAGACAATTGACGTGTGACAATTCATTTCTAAATTTACAAAAGTCTGCGTACTGGAAGTTAGCAATTTTAGTCGAGTTAGCTGGTTTCGAGTGACTCACTGAGAGGACAAACTCTACCATATTGTGATCGCTATTGCTTAACGGTTCTATTACTTGAAGATCAGTGATTAACCTATCATCCGTAGTTATTACTAAGTCTAAAATACTGTCCAACCTCGTAGGTTCCCCAACCTTTTGAATAAGAAAGCTATCCTCGAGAAAATTAACTAAACGATTACCTTCCGCGTTTCCCTGCATTGTATCGTAATTCACGTTGGCGCAATTAAAGTCACCCATAACTAAGGCCTGCTAACTACCTATTATTCTCTTTAATTCACGATATAACGCTGCATCCGTATCAGCTGTTTGATTAGGGGGCCTATATATAACGGCAACAACAAGTTTGAAATCGTTCAATTCAAGTTCTGCTATATTCAAATCTATTGGTTCTGGGATTCTGGGATTTACTTCTATAACATTCGCAATATTATCTTTGGTATACAACATAACACCGCCTCCTCGCCTACCTATTCTGTTTTTAACAAAAAGTCTATAACCTCTAATTTGATACTCCCCTACGAATTCACGTGTTTCAGTGCTAAGCCACGATTCATTTATCGCAATTAAATAAAAAATTTGTTTTTTTTTATTTCGTAGGCTTTAAGGATAGAACCTTCAACTTGTTTGCAACCGCGATACCTTCGCGCGCGCGAGGGAATTTTGAGGAAATTACCCCCGCCGGGACCGTTCGAGTTACGGCAGCCTCAAAAGAAGAAACAGTATTATGAAATAGTCTTCCTAAACGCGCAGCTCCAACGTCATTAAAGTGAAGTCCATCTCCGAGGAACAAGTCCCTCCTGCCGTAGAAACTGCTCCAAAAAATTCGCAAAATGCACTCCTTCCTGTTGACAAAGTGACTTTAGGTTATTGTTAATATAGGTCGCCTTGCTGTAGAATTCATTACGTTGGATAATCCGAGGAAGTATACCTGTTAAAACAATCTTATTAGTTTTTCCTTTAGTGGCTCTAGTAACTCGCTGTACCTAGGCAGTAGCTCTTCCGATCTAGAATTTAGAACGTTATTAGTACCGACGTGAATAACATGTTGTGTCCTCAGAGGTTCCGTTTGTAGAATAATCAACAATATTAGTTATATCCTCCACCCTTGTACCAGAGTAGCAGTAACGGCGACTACGACGGGGGTTCCTCCCGCAGAATTCCTGGAGCTGCCCTCGAGCAATAGAATCACCATTAAGTCGTATTTCAGGTTCCTCTACGTCTTCGAAGCCTAAAACAGAAAACTTATTGTTCGTTAATATCGGTAGACAAGTCTTAGGTTGTCTCACTGGGGCTCCATTTGCACGAAGGGTCGGGAACTAGGGGAAGAGAGAGGGCTATTAGTATTATTTATATCATTAGTAGAAAATGAGGCAGGAGGGGCCGTGACTGAAGAATAACTCCTCTCAGAAGGCCCAAGAGATTCTAACTTTGCCGTCAGGAGCACCACCCTTTCTTCAAGCCTCACTCTGGCCTCCCTCTCACGCTCTAGCTCGTTCCTCAGCAATTTCATGTTTGAACACCACCTGCAAACTAACTGATCATTATTATTAGCCAAAATAAACACGTAAACGGAAATCTTTCCTTTACAGCGACTGCAAGTCCTTGACGGGGGTGCCATGCTATTAACTAATTAAAAAACGAGCGTTTGGAAATTAATATCGAGTTAATAATAGTAATCTAATAAAGACGTACGTAGGTCTACCGCGTGCTTATTGTGACGTCACCAGCGCAAGCAAGCAAAAATGTTCTTCAAACGCAGAAACAGGTTCCTGTAATCCAAATTTATACTAAATGAATATATACTTAATTAGGCTACCGACAAAGGTTCTGGAAAAGAAAAAATATTAATAAAGATAGATAAAACAAGAAGAAAACTTATCTGTCTACAATTCGGCCGACTTTTTTACCTTTTTCCTTTTTTTTTTCCCCACGGTCGGTGACCACACCTTATCTGATGATCCTCAGCAAGGCAGAAATCAACCTTAATAGACCAAGTTTAGGAATTTTACCCTCTCGAAGGAAAACAAACAAGGCAAGCCACGTGCACTCGCCTTGGTTTAATCAAATAATACAGTAATAAATAAAGTCAATAAATAAAATATATTCGTTTATGAATAATTAATAACAGGAGGTAATTTAGTTAAGAAAGCACTAAACGCTTATTTTTTTTAAAGGACTTCGAATAAAATCACTTATTCAATTGGTAATACTGGTCTCTCGATAGAACACGTCTGTTCACAAGGATAATATCAATATCAAAGCTATTGACTTCTCCTTAGGGAGAATATATATATATATATATATATATATATATATATATAAAGAGAGAAATTAACTTTCATATAGGAAAGTGCTTCCAGCCAACTATCATTTACATTTACTTGTTTATATTTTGTTGTCATAGAGATTACGGTCTATTCTGTTTAGTCTTTTCTTTCACTGCATTCAAAGTCTCGACAATAACGCTCCACAGTCAGACAACTTGGTAAATCTCCAAAACACTCTCTCTCTCTCTCTCTCTCTCTCTCTCTCTCTCTCTCTCTTTTATATAATATATATATATATATATATATATATATATATATATGTATAAGCATCTAATACCTCAGTTGCAAGACTTTCAAAGCATCTAAATTAACTGTTGCAATTGCAAGTACAAAGTAAATTACCAGTAGATATGCAAATTAATCAAATTTCCTGATGAGTATGAAAGCGTTCGGTATATAAAAATTAATTGTAAACAAGTTTTAATTCAGTAAAATCTCAAACGTATCCTAACTAATATATCTTAGAATTCACACACACACACACACACACACACACACACACACACACACACACACACACATTAGTGTGGCACAAAAATGTACCCGATTTCAAAATGAAATTAAAGAATAACTATACAAGACAGGATTGAATAATAAAATGCACTGAACAAACAAAATTCATTTTTTTTGCTAAATTATTTTTTTTTGTTACAGGTTGCAGGTCCAAAATGTCTCATTTAAGTTTACAACAAAGAAGTTTTATCATTAAAGAACATATCAAACGATTGTTTATTATAAACTTAACTGAGGCACTTCGAACCTGTAACCGGTAAAAATGGGGTTATTTAGTAAATTATTATGACCTCTGCCTGCTCATTTTATTTTATTATTGAACTCTGTCTTGTATGACTATTCTCTAATTTTATTTTGAAATCGGGTACATTATTTTGCCGCACCCTGTATATTATATATATATATATATATATATTATATTACACAGGCCCTCTCAGAGGTCCAGAGAGGCCCGGGCCACTTCCAGCTTTAGAGGCCCATAGCTAAACCCAATTATTACTTTCACTGCAAAACATTATATTCAAACCTGAAAGTTTCTAAATTTGAGGCCCCTCTTAAGCTTGAGGCCCAGGCCAAATGACCCTCCTAGCCTCCCTCTCTGATAGGCCCTATATATATATATATATATATATATATATATATATATATATAGATAGTGTATATATATATATATATATATATATATATATATATATATATATATATATATATATAGATAGTGTGTGTATATATATATATATATATATATATATATACACTGGAGATCAAAACTATGATGTCACCTTTAAATCGAGTTATAATATTGATATGCATTGACTAAACGTACCCATATTTTACTATAATGAAATATCGTAGTATGTGGCCCACGTGACAATATTACATGTGTACATACAAAGAGAGAAAATACAATGTAATGTAAATACAAATATAGTTTATCAAAAGAATACATGTTTTATCTACACATGATGCTTTATCATTATTAAACTATAAATCAACATTAAAACTAACATTATATTTGTAATATTTTTGAAATAAGAGCACAAATCTATTAATGAAATGTTTTTATTTTTCCAGATTTGAAAAGTAACTATGGCTCCTAGCAAAGAAATATCGGATGACAAACGAGTTAATATAATAACTTTATATAAAGAAGGCCTGTCACAAAGAGAAATTGCTCGTAAAATTGGAGTATCTCCAATCGGAGTGTCAAAAACAACTGCAAGCCATGCTCAAATCGGCTCTGTAGACAACAAAAAAGTTAAGAGGAAGAAAAAGAAAAACACGGATTGAGAAGATAGACTCTGTAAGAAAGTTCAAACTTAATAGCACAGTGTAGGTATTAGTGGGCCGGCCAAAAATTGAAAAGTCCTCTAGAAAAATACTACGGCGTTTTGTTAATAGCAGGCACCCACCTTAGATAAGTAGTATTGAGGATGCCAAACAAGATGTGGGTGGTTGCCACTCTTAATTTTGGGTTTGAAGGTCTCATACAAGGTTACAAAAGTCAAATTCTGAAAAATTTCCGAATTTTTGCATTTCAATAGTGGCTCTATGTAACGACGTGTTTAAAGGTGTATCATTAGCACATAAAGCATATTTTTGTGATTTTTTGGATAATAATTGAATGTAACTATGACTCTGGATGTCTTTATTTCCATTAAAACTACATTTAGCATGCTGGGTGAGGTGCGCATGTGCCTACTACTACCACAGTACGACTAATAGCATATTTTCACATGTTGAATATTTTCAATGCACTGGCTGGCCAGACATTGGTTTGGTATATGCAATTAAAAGAGTGCAGACAGTGCCAGCTGGTAAAATAATAATAATAATACTGTTAAAGGATAGGTATGTTTCGAATTGTTTCAATATATCTGTGGCTACTACATACTGTCATTCCCACTTGTCTATGTAGCTGTTACCAAGCGCAAGAGGAAACGTCAGGATGTCAGTGAGGATTGTTGCTTCTGCCAAAGCAGCGCTGGTGACCTGCGCACAGCATCAGCAGGAGGAAAAGCAAGAACTATGACTGTTGGCGATGAGAGAAAGAACTTGGGAGATACCTACTATCTTGATGTTTTACAAAGACTGGAAAGTCATTCCAAGGATGATTTCAATGCATTGGAACTCAAGTGGCATAAATCATGCTACTCTTTATTCACTTCTGAATGCAAACTTAAAAGGCTGCGAAGTCAGCAGCAGACCATGGGTGCATCGGCGACCACGAAAACTGCAGGCTCTCAGGCTTTTCCCCCAAAGCGTAGACGTTCAACATCAGTGATTGACTGGACCCTCTGCATGTTTTGCCAAAAGAAGACCACAAAGAAACTGAACAGGGTGGAGACAATGGAGAAGTCAGATGACTTGATCCAGCGTGCCAAACACAACCCTGTCATGAGCATACCGTTGTCAGCGGTGAGTGATGTGATTGCAGTTGAAGGCTACTATCATCTGGCATGTTTGGTGACATTTGAGAGACGTACTAGAAAACAAGCGGTGTCAGAGGAGCAGCAAGGGCCTGAAAATGAGTGCATGACGAAGCTGTGCAAAGACTTGACAGTAGGCCTGTCTCGTGGTCACGTATACGACATGGGAGACGTCTGGGACAGATACGAGAGTATGTGTAATGACACCGGCATCACCGTGAAATACTCCAGGAGAACAACGTTCTACGAAGATGTTCAAAGGCTGCTTGGATCAAACGCCAGCTATGTACGCCCATTGTCAAGGGGCCCGCTGCTGATTTACCCTGGAGAGAGCTCAGATTTCATCATCTCCAAAGCACTGGCTAAGTCTTGTGAACAAGGTCCTGTCACCTCTGAGTCAGAGTCTACTGAAGATGAAGATGCTGATGTCCGCATGTGTGCCACTAGCAGCATATTCCAAGATATGGTACACGTGGCTCTGAAGGTTCGACAAGATCTTCTTGAAACTCCTGGACACTCCGAGACATGGCAAGGTCTTGATCAGGAACATGTTGATCGCGTCATACCCGACAGTCTGTACCTGTTTCTACGATTGCTCTTTGGGGGAATGGATGCTGTGGATGAGGGAAGTGAAGAGGACCAGAAAGTGAAGCAGAGGTGTGTGTAGCATTGCCCAGGACATAGTCTATGCAGTCTCCAACCGACGAAAGTTGACACCAAAGCATGTGGGCTTGGGTCTTACTCTGCACCAAGCCACCCGCTCAGAAGCACTCCTAGATCTGTTCCACGCGGCAAATCACACTATTGGTATCGACACTGTAAGAAGGATAGACACCACCATCGCTCAGAACATCCTGGAGAGGTATGCTGAGAATGGATGTGTCTACATCCCTGACACCATCGTCAAAGAGAGAATGATTCACTGCTCTTGTGACAACATAGATGTCTTGGAGTCAACCTTAGACGGGAAGAACACCTTCCACAGCACTCAACTGATGGTATGGCAGAGAGGCCCCCCTCCACAGCAGAGTCATGGCCAAAAGGGTGGCAAGCACAAGAGATCGAAATCTATCAAACCTGATGACCTACAGGAGTTCCAAAGGCTGGACCAGGCTACCCTCCCATCTGGCAAGAGGCCATCTCCTCCTGGCTACGACACTGACATAGACGACTTGTCACATGAACCTGAGAGGGACCGGGCACGTGCCAAGGACTTGCCTGGGTGGTGTCACGCATCCATGATGAAGCGATGTCCGTTCCAAGCTGGGGAGCATTCAATCAATCTGTCAGCACTGCGGATCCACCAGTAACGACCGCCGGGATGTTGCCAATCCTGCAGGCACCAGCAGATGACAATGACACCATGACCACCGTCATCAATCGCTTCATGGCCATTTCTGAGTATGTCAGCCAGAAGTACACCATCATCACTGCTGATCAGCCTCTGTACAGCAGGGTAAGGAACTAGTCTGGGCAAACTCGAAATTTGCCAACGTGGTCTTGCTCATGGGAGGCCTCCATATCTGCTTCAACTTTCTGAAAGCCATTGGTCAACACATGGAAAGTGGGACTTGATGACTTATGGACAGAGGCAGGTGTGTACGCGGCTAACACCACTGAGACAATGTTGGACGGCAAGGCCTATTACCGAGCTGTGAGAGGTCACCAGCTGATGTATGCGGCACTATGGCGCATCAAGTGGCAGATGTTTGAGTCATGGATGGCTGCAACTGGCAACGGAGATGAGAACGTCAAACAGCTTGCCCTCAATGTTGCTTCGCTTTTCAAAGATAGAGCTGACATAGATTAGATGCGCAATGCTGTTGACAACTTCTCAGACGTTTTGGCAGATGAGAAACTCCAGTCTCATGGAGTAACTCAATCACCAGCACTCTGAAAATCCCAACTTCATGCTGTGGTCATCCTACATAGAAAAATGGTAGAGATCCTACTGGCCTTCATCAGAGCTCAGAGAGATGGCATGTGGAGTCTCCACATAGAAGCCTTTGCTGTAATGCTGCCTTGGCTAACTATCTATGACCACACAAACTATGCACGTTGGGGGCCGGTCTACTTGGCTGATATGAGAGGTCTTGAGAAGTCAGCACCAGAAGTTCATGCAGAGTTCTGTAATGGGAACTTTGTCGTCAAGAGGACGGCGAAGCGCTTCAACCAAGTTCCAGCTGATCAGGCAACCGAATGGATAAATCGTACATGCAAGATGCACAATGGTATCATCGGCATCACAAAGAATGACCAAGCAAGAGACAGGTTCTGCATCACATGGTCAGAGCGGTCACGCATCTCTCAAGACACAAGATGCCTCTTCAATCTTCAAGATGATGATGGGGAAGCCACCTTCACTCGGGTTGACAGTCTGCCTTCTCGCACTAGGCGTGACGCTCATGATGTCATGAAGCTAGTTCAGCAGTTGAAGCAGTTTGACGTCTTCAGAGTTCACGTGAGTGAAGCAGGAGATACAGATGCCGCCACTAACATCCCACTTGTTTCACTGGCAACCAAAGACACTGCACCCACAGATGTTGTGGAGAACCTGCTGACAGCTCAGGATCGAGGAAAGCAGCATGTAATCGGCTTCATGAAGGAGAGACTGATTGAACAGATAGTAGGCTTCCATGAAACGATGAAGAAACATCGGTCGAAAACCTTCGCTGATGTGTACAAAGCTACAGTTTCCACCAAGCAGAACATGCAGAAGACCATCAAAGCTGACAGAAAGCTACTACAGCGGCTCCTGAATGCCGCGACCGCAGGTCGCATGGTGGAGATGGTCAACGTCTTGAAGCATGAACTGTCCCCAGTCCCATTTAGTCTGGCGAAGGCAGGAGGAGAGATGAATTCGACATCGAAGTCTGAGCTGATGAACATCCTGATGGCTCAGCAGACCATAAGCTCAGAGGTTCCAACCTCTGATCTGAAGACCTGTGTGATGATAGATGGCCATGCACTCATCCAAGCTCTTGGCAAGCCTGGCGGCTGTCGGACATTCGGCGACTATGCTGAAGTGTTCTTCAAGGCCGTGACGAGTTATTTCAATGAACACACAACAAGAGTTGATGTCATCTTTGATCGGTACGCAGGGGAAGGATCGATCAAAGCAGTTACCAGGACAAAGCGTGCAAGCAAGAAGAAACCGATTCGGAAAGTCATTGATGGCCCACAAGTTCCACTGCCTGAAGTGTGGAAAAACTTCATGGCCCTGGATACAAACAAGGCTGACCTAGCCTTGTTTCTGTCTAACGTCATCACTGAGAAGGGCAGAGATCTTCAAGAAAGATGTCAGCTGGTGACAGGGGTGGCTTCTCTGAAGCCACTGAAGTACGGTCAACCAGGCGACATGACGTTCCACTGCATAGCAACCATGAAGAGGCGGACACCAGGCTCATCCTTCACTCATGTGATGCAGCGTCCCAGGGCTATGAACGAATACTGGTAGTGTGCAGAGATACTGATGTAATGGTGCTGCTGATTCACTTCGTTTGCACCAAGGTCGCTGAAGTGTGGATGCTGTGCGGAACGGCCAAGAACCGAAAATGCTACCCCGTGCACGATGTATTCAAGAGTTTGTCGCCCCAGTCAGGGACAACCTGGTCAGCTTCCACGCTTTGACCGGGTGTGACACAGTCTCGTCCTTCAGTGGTCATGGAAAAAAGAAGTGTTGGAAGGTGTTCAGTGACCACCCACTCCTGCTGCACGCCATTGGTCGAGATGGGGATATCGCAGATGTTGAGAAGTTTGTGTGTCATTTGTATGGCACCCCGGAACAACACACAGTTGATGACGCCAGAGTTCACCTTTTTGGGAAGGCCAAGAAGACTCTGGAAATGCTCCCACCGACAAAGGATGCCCTGGAGCTCCACGCCAAGCGGGCAAACTATCAGGCCAAAATATGGCTCCAGGCTGACAAAGAGCACGTAGATGTTGAAGATCCGGTGGACACTTCAGCCTGGAAGTTGGAAGATGGGAGCCTCCTACCAGTGTGGACAAGACTTCCTCCAATCCCTGAAGCCTGCCTGGAGCTTGTTGCTTGTGGTTGCAAGAAAAAGTGCAAGACAGCTAGATGCAACTGCTTCAGGAAAAGGATGAAGTGTACGACAGCTTGTGGTTGTGACGACAGCGGTTGCTGTAACCCAGCTGGACAGTAGATCTATGTCTCTCTTCCAGGCTGAAATCGAGAGAAGCTGGAATGTGCTGTAAGGAACTAATAACTCGTTCTTAAGTGATTGCAATCCACACAATTGTGACTGTCAGTGCAGCATTTCGGTGCTGTTCATCAAGAAACGTGAACCTGTGGATGTTACTAGTGTGTAAACTGTATAGTTATGGGGCTATATTTACTGCCTTGTGATTTAGTTGTGATAATTCTGTTACTATGAGTACTTAATTCATGCCATGAAACTTATTAGGCACTAATCATGTTAAAATAAATTGTTTTGAAAAACAGACTTGCTCAATGTTTTTTCGCCAATTAAAATCAAAAAATCAAAAATTTTTAGCACAATTTTGGTCGTGATTAACTTGAATTTGACCTTGAGTTGGTAATTCGGATGGAATAAGCGTGTCATCATACTTCTTTATCACTAAGTGTGGCAAAATGAAACATTTGGTCAAACCAATTGGCTCAGAATATTTTTTTAAAATTAAAATTAGAAAATATAATTTTTTGCACAGTTTGACCTCGAAAATGACCTTCAAAGCCAAAAGCGAGAGTGGCATCCATCTGCATTTTATTCCTCACCCACAGGTACATTGATTTAGCATGAGTGCCAGCTATTAACAAAAAACGCCATTCAAAGTCGATTTTTTAATTTTGGCCGGTCCACTATATATATACACACAGTGTTGGGCTTGCGGCATTTTCAGCCTGCGCTGAAATCTGACTGAGTCAGAGAGCATACTCCGTCGCTCAGTAACTCTTGACTCCATTCCCCCAAAGCAGAGTCACAGCTTCCCCTAGGGGCGGATCCAAAGATGAGCAGTAATGTATTTGATAAATGCTTAAATATGTATTTAAATACAATTTGTATTTAAATAGTGTATTTATAAATATATTTTCAGGGTATTTAAATGCGTATTTAAATACAATATTATTGATGTATTTTGTAATTATAAATACATATTTTCAAATACATTCTTAAATACATTTGCAAACAATCAGTTTACGTGACGTCGTTTGAGTGACTCCTGGAATTCTTTTATTGCGAGTTGTTATAATGTTATAATGTTTCAAACCAACAAAGACCCTTGGATCCACTCATGGCTGGGCTACGTAACTGTGGTTGTAGTTGTGTATTGCGCATATCCTCCGTGGAGCGGAGGGGACCTACAATTTTACGTGGGTTCCGAACCACTAAAACCTTAATTTTACTACCTTAAACTATATCCAATCTATCAACATATGCGTCTAATCGATTTTTAAGCATGTTTATAGACGTGCTACTAATTACTTCTACCGGCAAACTATTCCAGCTATTTATTATTCTATGCATAAAAACGTTTTTGGCAACTGCTGTCTCGAACCTTCTACTTGTCAACTTACACCCGTTATTTCTAGTTCTATTATATTGTGATACTACGAAAAAGCTATCTCTATTTACATTATCGAACACATTCATAATTTTAAAAACCTGGATTAGATCACCCCTTAGCCTCCTAGTCTCGAGTGTAGTCAATTTTAACTTCATAATCCTATCTTCGAACGACTTCAACCTAAGCGACGGAATCATCTAAGTTGCTCGTCTTTGAACTCTTTCGATTTTATTTATATCTTTGCGCATATGTGGATTCCAAAAGTGGATCGCGTATTCCAAATGGGGTCTAACTAAAGATTTATGAAGAGGAACAATAATATTGCGCGATTTGTACTCAAAATTCCTAGCTATAAAACCTAGCACTTTGTTCGCCTTATTGACCGCTGCTGTACTTTGTTTCGCCACTTTTAAATCACCAATGACAATAACTCCTAAATCTTTTTCGTGTTCTTTGCTTGCCAACTCCTTCCCTGACATACTATACGCAAAATTACCGTTACGCGAACCTATATGTAAAATTTTGTACTAATCGACGTTAAATCTCATTTGCCATGTGACTGACCAATCAACGATTTTGTTCAGAGCTTCCTGGATTTTACCTCTATCTTCATCATTAATTGTCCTACCACCCAACTTCGTGTCATCCGCAAACTTTGAAACTGTACTGACTAGGACGATATCTAAATCTTTAATATATATATAAGAAAAAGCAAGAGGCCCAATACAGGACCCTGAGGAACGCCACTCGCTACATTAGCCCAACACGACTCCGCTCCATCAACGACCACCCTCTGATTTCTACCTCGCAACCACTCTTCTATCTAATTTATTACTACACCCCTGATTCCATGAGCCTTAGTTTTTTTTAATGAGTCTTTTTTGCGGTACGGTGTCAAACGCCTTTTGAAAATCTAAATACACTACATCTACCGTCCGATGACTATCGTAAACTTCAACGACAATGAAAAAATTCTAAAAGATTAGTTAAGCAAGATTTGTTTCGCCTTAAACTGTGCTGCGTAATTCTAATCAAGTTATGCAATTCCAAGTTTTCGCCTATAGCCCTAACGATCCCTAATTGTTGATTCCAGTAGCTTACCTACAACAGACGTTAAACTGATTGGCCTATAGCTTCCCGCCACACCTTTATCATCTTTCTTAAAAATAGGTGTTACATTTGCTAACTTGAAATTATCTGGTACGCACCCTTCAGAAATAGACGCACTAAAAATCTTTGTTAGCGGCACAACAATGCTTTCTTTTAATTCTTTTAGTTGTATGAGATATATGGAATCCGGCCGCGGTGATTTACTCATTTTCATTTTATCAATATAACGCATTACCTCCCTTGCACTAACCACAATATTATCTAAAGTATTACCATTGTCAAAAGGTATTATGTCTATGACTGTAGGGATATTCGTTACATCTTCTATTGTAAAAACTGACGTAAAAAATTCGTTTAGCAGGGTAGCCATTTGCTTGTTTTCAGGAACTAGCTCTCCGTTAACATTTTTTGAGCGGCCCCAAGATAATCACGCTTGGACTTTTTTATTACTCTTTTCGCTTCACGCCTTAGAGATATGTAGTTGTTTTGTAACCACAAATTGTCTTTATCGCACTTATGTAGCCTATAAGCCCTATCTCTACTCCTTATAATATCCCCTACTCTAGAAGTAAACCACAAGGGCTTGTTATTTACTTTCGCACGCTTAATCTTGTATGGTACACATTCCTCATATATAGTCCTAAATACTGTTTCAAACAATTCCCACATTAATTTTGCGTTGGAGACAATTGACGTGTGACAATTCATTTCTAAATTTACAAAAGTCTGCTTGCTGGAAGTTAGCAATTTTAGTCGAGTTAGCTGGTTTCGAGTGACTCAATGAGAGGACAAACTCTACCATATTGTGATCGCTATTGCTTAACGGTTCTATTACTTGAAGATCAGTGATTAGCCTATCATCCGTAGTTATTACTAAGTCTAAAATACTGTCCAACCTCGTAGGTTCCCCAACCTTTTGAATAAGAAAGCTATCTTCGAGAAAATTAACTAAACGATTATCTTCCGCGTTTCCCTGCATTGTATCGTAATTCACGTTGGCGCAATTAAAGTCACCCATAACTGAGGCCTGCTCACTACCTATTATTCTCTTTAATTCACGCTATAATGCTTCATCCGTATCAGCTGTTTGATTAGGGGGCCTATATATGTAAAAAGTGAACAATGAACAATTCCTACACCATCATTATATGAATTCATTGTCCATTTTTACATAAGAAACCAAAAATCACATAAGTGAGTTTTCGATAGAATTTCGATTTGTACGTCTTTATTCATTCCTGTATTTTTCTAATTCATCTTTCTAATAATGACTTATACACTATGACGTCACAAAATAACTTTATTCTCTTTACGTTTCCCACTCTGTGTCTCTAATTCGTTCTTGTAAATCTTCCTAACAATGATTTGTACTATACGTAAAAATTCAATAACTATGACGTCACATTTTCCCGTCATTTATTTCCCAAAGGACTAAACACTCTATAGAAATCATTATTTATATGTTATGTAGTATAAATATAATTATTATTCAACCACACTCATTCTTACATTCATATCTTATCTTGACCATTATCCAATATAAATTTTATTAAATTCATTTTTACTCGTGTCGGCGCGAAACTTTAGGTTCGTTCGAGAACGCGAAAAAACGTTCTCGTATTATTTTTTCATTTTTATTTTTATTATATGACCTCCCGAGGTGAACTCAAAACAATGCTTAGTAAGATCACATTCCGCTGACCGACAGAATTGAACGCTTCTAAGATAAAAAGTCTCCTTTCCCTCTGATTCGAATTTATAACATTATCATGTGTTATGTTATATTATGTGTGTTATGTGCCCATGTACTTGTATTATATTCTAACATCTTAATTGTCTATTAATATGAAACACTGTCAAAACAGACAAAATTATAGGAACTGTTTAATTGTAATTAACTGTAAATTAACAATAACTTGTAATGTACTTTAATGAAACTGTAATGAACAATAACTTGTAATGTACTTCAGTGAAACTAATTAAATGTAATGATTTAATTTATAATGTAAGAATGTACTTTAAGAACTGTAATTAAACAACAAGTGAATTTGAATTAATTGGTAATTGTAATCGTAATTGTAATGAACCAAAATTAATACGTACTCAGTCATGTACTCAAAATTGTGCTTATGTGCTAATACGAAATTATATCGCTTTCAGGAATGTAGAATCAGCGATACTGTTGTTCTTTTTTATTTTTATTTTTTTTATTCTTTTTAGTTGAAATCTTTCAAAAAAACATCTGATCATGTATTTAAAAAGGGGGGAAACTTAACCTTCGATTGTCTCCCCCAAACATTTAGACTATATTATACTGTACTTGTAAAATTACTTGTAGTTCTGATTAGCACTTCATCGTAGCACTTCATATTTGAACTTCAGTCAAGGCACTTCTTCAGATTAGAGAACTTCATTACGAGACTCTTTTTTGGACTGCAGCCTCGCTGCGGGGAGGGGGCAGAGGTCCCTTGCCCCTTAACAAGAACACCTCGTCTATACGAGACACCCCAGACCCAGCCAGGATAAGAAGAAGAAGAAGATAAGAAGATTCTAACAAGTTGGCGCCCTATTGCCAGGATGAGAAGATTATTTTAAGAAGAAGATTTTAACCAGAAGATTTTAACCAGAAGATTTTAACCAGAAGATTTTAACCAGAAGATGTTTAACAAGAAGATGTTTAACAAGAAGATGTTTAACAAGAAGATTTTTAAGAAGAGGCCACTCTTTGGCCAAGATAGAAATTACCCTGCATCAGGATTAAAAGATTATTTTAAGAAGAAGATTACTTTAAGAAGATTACTTTAAGAAGATTTTTAAGAAGAGGCCACTCTTTGGCCAAGATAGAAATTACCCTGCCTCAGGATAAAACCAGTTGACCGGCGTGTCACGACTTCTAGTTCGTAACATCCACCCTTGAACCGGTGCGTCACGACTCCAAGTTCTTCACGCCTAGTTTTCATCCAGGAACAAGTAGCCAGCAAGACGTCTTCAGGACACGTCTCTAAGGATTTCGCCGTAGGAATCTTGTTAAGTAAGTTGTTTTTTTTAAGAAATTTATAAACACTTGAAAAGTCACTATTATTAACAGTTAATATTTAGTATCAAGTCAGAATTTACAAGAAACACAGTGAACATTTCAGACACCAGTGATACATTTTTTTTAGTGAAACAGTAATTTTCACAAAAGTTAAAAGTCACAAAAGTTAATTGTAACAGAGTTAATTGTAACAGAGTTAATTGTAACAGAGTTAATTTCAGAGAATTAATTTCAGAGAGAGAATTTCAGTTATTTTCACTGTTATATTCAGTATAGAATAATTTTATTTTATGTACCTTCCCGTACATTAGAATGAAATGTTTACATTTTTTTTTTTTTTTGTTTGCAATTTTTTTTTCAATTACTGAATTGAATTGACTTGCAAATTAAGAGAGAGAGAGAGTTTACAGAGAGATTTATAGAAATACTTGATAAGAGGTCAAGTCAGAAGGTTGCGCCAAGACGGCCAACCGCCCCAGAGATTTATAGAAATACTTGAAGCAGTTTTAAGTTAGACAGTTAAGTTTCAAGAATACTTGATAAGAGTTCAAGTTAGAGTTCAGAATACTTGACAAGCGTTCAAGTCAGATAGTTTCAGAATACTTGATAAGAGGTCAAGTCAGAAGGTTGCGCCAAGACGGCCAACCGCCCCAGAGATTTTTATAGAAATACTTGATAGAGTTCAAGTCAGAGTTAGATTCGAAGTCAGAGTTAGATTCGAAGTCAGAGTTAGATTCGAAGTCAGAGTTTTGTTTTAAGTCAGAGAGTTTTGTTTTAAGTCAGAGTTTTGTTTTAAGGCAGTCTCTGTTAGTTTCAAATACCCATTCATTTCAATGCAGTCAATTGAATTCAACCTTTTTTTTGTTGTTCAAGAGAATTTAATTCAACCTTTTTTTGTTGCAAAAGAGAATTAAATTCAACCAAAATTGACCGATTTGCGTCTTTGGTTTAACCTTTTTTGTTTGTTTGTAAGACGGAAATTCACTGATTTGTCTTTCCCTTTTCATGCATTGTTATGTATATAAATATATAGTTATGTAATTCATTAATTGTAACAAAACCGTTTTTACAAAAGTTTTTAACGAGTTTTATAATTATTTTGATTATATGATGACAGAAATAGCGTAACAATTAATCGATCATGTACCTAATTTATCCTGCTCTGTACGATCGGGAAATTTACCCGTATGACCGCACATACCCTAAATTTCAGTCATTTAATTTTTAATAAAACTTCTACGCAATAAAACAGATGTATTTGTCTATATGCAAACAAGTTTTCAGACTAAATATCAAATAATTCAAAATTATATCAACATTCAACGACAGAGTATGATTTTTCTACTTAACCTGCAAAAATTATTAAACCTTTTTAATATTTTTTTTATTATATAAAAATAATTTTTAATGTAAAATTTAATTGAAATTATTAAAAGAAAAGATTGTTCGAAATGCTTCCCTTCCATTTCAATAACTTTTTTATTCTTAGTCGAAACTCATCTATGGCTCGATTGACTTTTATTTTTTAAGAATATTATAAAAAATTATGTTAGCTCATTAAAATGCATAATTGATTCATATTTTTAATTTGTATTTTTATTTTCTTTTGTTCAATTTTAAAACCGTGAGATGTACTTTCAATTAATTGTAAGTCCTCTAAGTTCGTTTTTTTAATTACCTTATACGTGTAACTGATTAATTATGTAAAATCTATAATCCTAATTGAATTTTATTACTTTTGACACATATTCGAATTCATTTACGTTCCGTCCCTTCAGTCACTTTTGCATTAAAAACTCGTATGCAAACATCATCGTTATAATCTTAATAATTTTTGCTTACTATATATAAATTCTCGTTCATGCATTTATTAAGTTGTTTTATCTATTCCTTAACGTAAATGTATATATATATATAAAGGGTGATCCAGAGAAATGGGACCCAAAAGAAACCCCTGTAACTCTTAAAGTATAAGTCCTTTTATAAAATCATACGCATCATTCGAAAGAGGATAGTTACAAGTTTGTACAGGATTGTATAGGTTTTGACAATACAAGACAAGATAAGATACAAAACAAAATAAAAGTGTTAGTTAAAACTAACCCTTCAAGATGACTGCATGGACTGTGGAACAGCTGCGTTTCATAACTGAGCAATATTATGAGCATGGAAGAAGTGTAGTTTCAGCTCAAAGATCTTTCAAGACAAATTTTCAGATGTCAAAATCACCTTCTAAGAGCTGAAACTACACTTCTTCCATGCTCATAATATTGCTCAGTTATGAAACGCAGCTGTTCCACAGTCCATGCAGTCATCTTGAAGGGTTAGTTTTAACTAACACTTTTATTTTGTTTTGTATCTTATCTTGTCTTGTATTGTCAAAACCTATACAATCCTGTACAAACTTGTAACTATCCTCTTTCGAATGATGCGTATGATTTTATAAAAGGACTTATACTTTAAGAGTTACAGGGGATTCTTTTGGGTCCCATTTCTCTGGATCACCCTTTATAACCCTAAACCCATCTTAAATTATTATACATCATTTTTAGACTTTGTTAATTCAAAAAAACCTTCCAAATCCCTACACATTTGACCACAGGTCTATACATCATCCACTACGTAATTCGATTTGTACCTACAACAGTCAATAAAAATGCATGCACACTATATATATATACTATATATATACAAACCTTATGCTAAAATCATTGAATATCACAATAAAACTATTTCATTACGTAAGTGCAAACTATGCTATATAATCTTAATCATTTTTGCTTCCTAATATATCTTGCTCATGCATTTATTCAGTTAATTTAACAATCCTCTCAGCTAATGTCTCTCGAACTTATAAAATCCACACTTTATACCTAGTACACAAAAATACACACGACCACAGGTCTATACATCATCCATTACGTAATTCTATTTTTACCTACACTAGTCAATAAAAATTAGCTTATAGATTGTACGATTTATATTTTTCCCTTTTACCTATTCATTGTGAATGTAATTTTCCCCACAGAAAAAAAAAAAAATTTTGCTAAAAATTTTACGATATCATTCTTTGTCTAGCTTAATTGTTTATCTAAATTAAAGTATTAATCTTTGATTTTTTAATATTTTGTAAGCAAGTGTCATTTTAAAAATTTGGATACTCTGCATTGTACTCGACCACGCGAAATCGTTCTGTATAAAATTTGTATTGTAACTAATGGTACCCTGTTAGGATGTTATTTTCTCATTGTATTGTAACTAATGGTACCCTGTTAGGTTATTTTCTCATTGTATTGTATTAATGGTACCCTGTTAGGATGTTATTTTCTCATTTGTATTGTATTAATGGTACCCTATTAAATTATTGTATAAATATCATTTTTAAAAGGGGAGAGTAATGTAAAAAGTGAACAATGAACAATTCCTACACCATCATTATATGAATTCATTGTCCATTTTTACATAAGAAACCAAAAATCACATAAGCGAGTTTTGGATAGAATTTCGATTTGTACGTCTTTATTCATTCCTGTATTTTCTAATTCATCTTTCTAATAATGACTTATACACTATGACGTCACAAAATAACTTTATTCTCTTTACGTTTCCCACTCTGTGTCTCTAATTCGTTCTTGTAAATCTTCCTAACAATGATTTGTACTATACGTAAAAATTCAATAACTATGACGTCACATTTTCCCGTCATTTATTTCCCTAAGGACTAAACACTCTATAGAAGTCATTATTTATATGTTATGTAGTATAAATATAATTATTATTCAACCACACTCATTCTTACATTCATATCTTATCTTGACCATTATCCAATATAAATTTTATTAAATATTCATTTTTACTCGTGTCGGCGCGAAACTTTAGGTTCGTTCGAGAACGCGAAAAAACGTTCTCGTATTATTTTTTTCATTTTTATTTTTAATTATATGACCTCCCGAGGTGAACTCAAAACAATGCTTAGTAAGATCACATTCCGCTGACCGACAGAATTGAACGCTTCTAAGGTTAAAAAAAGTCTCCTTTCCCTCTGATTCGAATTTATAACATTATCATGTGTTATGTTATATTATGTGTGTTATGTGCCCATGTACTTGTATTATATTTCTAACATCTTAATTGTCTATTAATATGAAACACTGTCAAAACAAGACAAAGTTATAGGAACTGTTTAATTGTAATTAACTGTAAATTAACAATAACTTGTAATGTACTTTAATGAAACTGTAATGAACAATAACTTGTAATGTACTTCAGTGAAACTAATTAAATGTAATGATTTAATTTATAATGTAAGAATGTACTTTAATAGAACTGTAATTAAACAACAAGTGAATGTGAATTAATTGGTAATTGTAATCGTAATTGTAATGAACCAAAATTAATACGTACTCAGTCATGTACTCAAAATTGTGCTTATGTGCTAATACGAAATTATATCGCTTTCAGGAATGTAGAATCAGCGATACTGTTGTTCTTTTTTATTTTTATTTTTTTTATTCTTTTTAGTTGAAATCTTTCAAAAAAACATCTGATCATGTATTTAAAAAGGGGGGAAACTTAACCTTCGATTGTCTCCCCCAAACATTTAGACTATATTATACTGTACTTGTAAAATTACTTGTACTTCTGATTAGCACTTCATCGTTGCACTTCATCATTAGACTTCATATTAGCACCTCATTAGGAGGGGGCAGAGGCCCCTTGCCTTCTTAATATTTTTAGATTCCGGCCTGAGCCATGGTCGAAAGAGGTCGAACCTCTACCCTTGTAAATTCAGAGCACTAACTGTAATTTTTAAGAAGTAAACCACAGTAAAAGAAGTTTTTATCTTTTTCCTTCGAGCCGTACTCTCTTCAGGAACTCAGTCAGTCAAGTTGACAAGTTATAAAAGAGAAAAGTCGATAATTTTAGTATAAGAGAAAAGATCAGAGAATTATAAAAAGAGAAGAATTAATAAGCGAGAGAAAAGAATTAGAAAGAATTATAGAAAAGTATAAAGAAGAAACATCCGTTGCTTGCCTCCGAACCAGAACCCCCCCGTCGAATCCGAACCGACTCAGGGCCATAAAGGGGGGGTTAACATATATAACGGCAACAACAAGTTTGAAATCGTTCAATTCAAGTTCTGCTATATTCAAATCTATTGATTCTGGGATTCTGGGATTTACTTCTATAACATTCGCAATATTATCTTTGGTATACAACATAACACCGCCTCCTCGCCTACCTATTCTGTTTTTAACAAAAAGTCTATAACCTCTAATTTGATACTCCCCTACGAATTCACGTGTTTCAGTGCTAAGCCACGATTCATTTATCGCAATTAAATAAAAAATTTGTTTTTTTTATTTCGTAGGCTTTAAGGATAGAACCTTCAACTTGTTTGCAACCGCGATACCTTCGCGCGCGCGAGGGAATTTTGAGGAAATTACCCCCGCCGGGACCGTTCGAGTTACGGCAGCCTCAAAAGAAGAAACAGTATTATGAAATAGTCTTCCTAAACGCGCAGCTCCAACGTCATTAAAGTGAAGTCCATCTCCGAGGAACAAGTCCCTCCTGCCGTAGAAACTGCTCCAAAAAATTCGCAAAATGCACTCCTTCCTGTTGACAAAGTGACTTTAGGTTACTATTAATATAGGTCGCCTTGCTGTAGAACTCATTACGTTGGATAATTCGAGGAAGTATACCTGTTAAAACAATCTTATTAGTTTTTCCTTTAGTGGCTTTAGTAACTCGCTGTACCTAGCCAGTAGCTCTTCCGATCTAGAATTTAGAACGTTATTAGTACCGACGTGAATAACATATGTTGTGTCCTCAGAGGTTCCGTTTGTAAAATTAGCAAAAGACTCGCTGCCTTCACGTCAGATTGAATACATCAAAGTTTGGCTAAAAATATAATAGTTACCCCTTTTTCTTTGATGTATTCAATCTGACGTGAAGGCAGCGAGTCTTTTGCTTATATTGAGGTTCTAAATGTAGCAGGGCTAGGCTGCTTTAAACCCTAGATCCATGTCCCAAAGCTGGATCCTGTCTGCTTTGCAGATAGCTGGTGAGGGAAGCTATATTTATGGGACCTCTTTGCGAGTGACCCGTTGCCCACGTCTGGCTAGCATCATGAAAAAGAAAAACTATGGTATTTGTCATTTACCATTACTTATTCGGACTATAGTGGATTTAATTATCCCAGAAGAGTTCCTTGTTCCATGCACCGTCTGTGTGTATCATAAAAAACTCAGGGGACCATTGACGATTGGTTAGGTTAAGTGTATAGTTTGTGTCCCCTTTTGCGTCAGTGGAACGTAACCTACACTTGCTCCAAAATTTTTTACTGTTTTTGGAAGTTTCTATATTGTTACAAAGTACAGCACAGCACAACACACTTCAAAGGTATTTTGCATTTATTTACAATAAACTTTGATTAACTTTAAATGCTATGAATATGATTCCATTAGGTTTTAATTTACAGTTGAGTTATTACCGTATTTTACGCCTCATAAGACGCTACAAGTGGTAAGACGCATCCTATATTCAGCAAAGAATATTTATGAAAAAAATATTTCGAAGATTTATCAGCCTGACAAAAAATATATTCCCATAACTTTATTAAAAGAACATTGGACCTTTTCCAGTTTGTGTAACGTTTTTTCATATAATTTATTTTTGAGAATATTTTTGTTAAAACTAACGAAAATATCACGACTTAACCTAACCAATTATCAAGGGCGTACAGTTTATCTATTATTAATTATAACATTGTTTGTTTCTGGAATAGTATTTACTATTTACTAATAGATCAACTGTACGCTCTTGATAATTGGTTAGATTAAGTCGTGATATTTTCGTTAGTTTTAACAAAAATATTCTCAAAAATATATTATATGAAAAACGGTACACAAACTGGAAAAGGTCCAGAATATTAAACAAAACAATAGCATATGAGCCCTGAAGTGATTTTTGGAGACGTTTTTCAGGAAAAAATTAGTCTTATGAGGCGTAAAATACGGTACGTCATCAGCCTCCAACATCTATGATTGGCTACAAAAATAGTCCCCGTCTGAGTTGCATGATTATAATATCGCAAATTTTAAAAATATAAATTAACTAAGACACCGTAAATTAAATGCATAATTTTATAAAAATACATTTTATACGTGGAATTACATAATAAAAATTGCCTGATTCGCCCTCATTTTAAAAACTTATATATCTATTTGGCTACTCACTGGGGGTCAAGAGCGCAGGCATTTTTACAAGAATAATCCCCGAGACTATATATATTTACTATATTAACTTGTTAGCCACAGACCACAGTTTAACATAAAAAAAAAGCGGATTTCAACATCAACTGCTAAAAAGAAGACTATGAGAGGCAGGACTGTTCGAAAGTCACTGTGAGACGTGAGAATGAACGTAAATTAATTATTGCTATGAGCACAGGAATACGCATATTTTACACTGGATGACTGCTACAAACGAGTGCTGTGGACTGATGAGAGCAAATTTGAAATATTTGGAAATAGGAGAAAACAGTATGTCAGAAAAGGTCCTGGAGAAAGATTTAAAGAACGGTGTATGTTGCCTACAATCAAGCATGGAGATGGCAATATAAAGGTCTGGGTTTGCTTTCCTGGCTTTGCTGTCGGTGATCTCATTAAAATTAAACAAACCCTTACCAAGTTACCAAAGAGAAGTATCATGCAATTTTACATAATACCATTCCATCAGGCTGCAGATTGATTGATAATAACTTCATATTTCAACATGATAACGACCTTAAAACATAGTAAAACGTATTTGAACAGAAAAGGGAAATAATGAGTAGTGCAAGTAATGACATGGCCACCTCAATCACCAGATCTTAATCCCATCAAACTTGTCTGGGATGAACTGAACAGAAACGTTAAGTCAATGCCAACCGGTGATGAGATATTTTACAAGATGAATGCAACCATTTGACATTTGATTACTTTAATAAATTACTAAAAAGAATGTCCAAAATATGTAAAAATTGTGATCAACGGATTTTTTTTTATGAGAAACACCTAAGGACATAATTTGTTTATTTTGTAGCAAACGTAGCTAAACTGTTTCTAAGTAACTAAAATTTGTACTAAAATTTGTACATTTTGTACTAATATGTTATATATATATATATATATATATATATATATATATATATATATATACACACACACTCGTATATAAGATGGTTCAAAATAATGTAGACACATTTTAAAATTAATTATTTTTATACTAATTGCACCTAATAAACAAAAACTTTACTAAGGGGTTCCAAAAAACCTTAGCCCCCCTCCCATTTGCAGCTTACATGTTTACTTATATTGAATTCTTTATTTATTGCAGGTATTAAAATTACTCTAGCTGATAAAGTGATAATATAATGGCTTCTCAATTAATTGGTCATTCGGAGAGGCAACGTGTGATAGATCGCATACGAGCAATAACATTTCGGGAAGCTCGTGATGCTGGAGCCACCTTTATAACACATTCATGGGTTGCCAAAAAGTTGCGAAGAAGTGAGGACTTCGTCAAAAGAAATTGGAATAAAACTTTGGATGAATGTGAAATGGATACAACCAAATCTGGGCGCCCAAATTTGCCACTCTCTCAGGAAACAAAGGACATCATTGAAAGCAGTACGCGTAAGCGGAAAAACAGCTGTGCTAAACTTTCTAAAGAGATCGAAGTGTTGAGAGGAAAGATCGTTAGTGGTGAGATCATTCAACTGTACCGTCATAGGCAAGGTTTAAAGCTTTGGCATGAACTTCCAAAGCCAAGAAAAACTCAACTTAACATCGATGACAGAATGTGGTTTGCCCATTATCTTGAAGATTGGGATGTGGATGATTTCATGCATTTAGCTGTCTCCGATGAATTTTTTGTTTACGTAACACGTCGGCCTAACTACCAAAATGATCGAGTGTGGGCCACAACACCAGATGAAATCGATGACAATGAACATTATCGCGAATTATTAAAAAGTCCAGACTGTGTTGGTGTGTTTGTTTTGTTCACTGCAAAGAAGCTCATGTGGGTGCTGAAGCCAAATGGTCAGAGTTGGGATGGACAGTATTTTCGTGATATTATTCTAGCCCAGCATGTCATTCATTTTCTAAGAAACCCAAACAATGTTAAGGATGTCGATCAGGTCACACTTCTGCACGATAAGGCCCCCTGCTTTAAGGCATTAGCCACTCAACAGTTGTTGCGGAATCATGAGATCGATTTCTTTGGAAATGAAGAATGGCCAGGAAATTCTCCTGACCTGAACGTCTGTGAACACATTGGATCAGTTACAGTTATAAAGGACAAGGTTGAATGTCTCTTGTTTCAAGAACCTGTAGCAAATCGATTTTCGAAGGATACAATGACGGAACACACTGAAACTGTTTTAGCAAATTTGCGTAACGATCAATATCTATTCACGTCACTTTTGGCAAGCTACCCAAAGCGAATTCAGGCTGTCTTGGAAGCCAATGGCGTGAACACCAAGTTTTAATTGCTTCTCATTAAATGCAGGATTAAATTCTCTTTTGTAAGGTATGTTTAGTTTTACTGTACCTCTAATGGTTTAGGCCATGGCGGGGGGGGGGGCTAAGGTTTATTGGAGCCCCGTATGTACAGTTGCCCGCATATGTAATGTTTCTCGCCTCACAGGCGACTCCGTACATGTGGCAACGCCGTAGCGATAGTCAAGGTACTCCAACTGGGGGAAGGTGGGGTGGAGGGAGGACAACCGAGTCCAACAACCTATAACATTAACAAACAGGTAAGGCGCCGTTCAAAAATTACGTAACGCTATTTTTGCTAAAACCTGACACCCTCCACCTGTAACGTTCCGTAACGTGTGGGGTGTGGGATGGGGAAGCGTTACATAATATCTTAGGGGTGCCTGATCTAGCATTACAGAACGTTCCTGGGGGATCAAGTTTTAGCAAAAATAGCGTTACGTAATTTTTGAAAGGCCTCTAATTATAATGTAATGTCTGTGTTCATAAAGATAAACGATTAATATGATTGTGAACAGGGTTGAACTCCATGTTTACTAGTCTTATACAGTAATAAGGTTCAATTAAGATTACTGTAAGTCTATATGGAGAGATACCACAATACAACTTTTTATATACAGTACTAGTGAATTTGAACCAAAAATAGACATTACACAATCATCCTGTAATCGGGATAGTATACGTAGTTGTTGGAGACTTTAACTGCCCTAACGTTAATTACGAGACTTTTACTGGTAATGATGAGGGTTTGAGACTGATTGAGTTCATGGAAGATAATTTTTTACGACAGATGGTTACCGAACCAAGCGCGGTAACAATATTTTAGACGTGGTGATGACGAACGACGAAAATATAGTCGAAGGTTTGGAAGTAGGCGAGAGTTTGGGATGTAGTGATCACCCAATTATTAGGTTTAAGCTATTGATAGAAACAGTAAGGATAGTAACGTAATAGAAATCCCTGATTTTGGTAGGGCTAATTTTGGTAGTTTTGCAGATAGAATGAGAGTAGTGGACTGGGATAGGTAATTTATTTATGGGTAATGACGCAAATTTTCATTGGGAAGCGTTTAAAGAAAGTTTTGAATATCGAAAGAGAATTTATTCCGCGTTGGCCCAAGCGCAATAGTAATAATGGTAGGCCAAAGTGGTAGACTAGGGAAATAGGTAAGTTCATACACGAGCGTAACAGAGCGTATAGACTTAATAAGCGCAATGGTACGATAGCTAACTTTAATAGATATATCGAGCTTAGACGTCAGGTTAAAAGATCTGTTAGGAATGCTAAGCGTAATTCTGAGATACTTGTAGCTGCGGATAGTAAACATAATTCAAAAAAGTTTTTTGACTACGTCAATAATCGTAAGCCGATAAAAGATAACATAGGCCCTCTAGTGGACGTTAATGGCGCTTTGGCTTCCAACGCTCAGGCAATGGCGGGTATTTTTAACAACTTTTTTGCGACAGTTTTTAACGTAGAAAACGTAAATAATGTTCTCGACGTGAACGATATCGTTCCATTTAGTAGCGAGACTATTTTGAATGAAATAACTGTTTACGAGGGTGAGATTGCGCATTATATTGATAAGCTAAAAGTTAGCAAGGTTCCAGGCCCTGACGCACTTTATCCTATACATTTGAAAGATTTGAAAGACGTTATCGTAGGCTCCTTAACAAAAAATTTTAATAAGTCACTTGAAGCGGGGATTATTCCTGAAGACTTCAAATTAGCTAACGTTACGCCCATTTTTAAAAAAGGCGACCGCACAGTAGCTAGTAATTATAGGCCTATTAGCTTAACGTCAATTGTCTGTAAACTTTTGGAATCCGTAGTTAGGGATCGTATCGTTGATCAGTTAGAAAGTCGCGATTTGATTAATAGTAGTCAGCGTGGGTTTCGACGCCATAAATCTTTTTTAACTAATTTGTTAGAGTTTTATAACGAAATACTGCGCGAATACGATAGGCATAAAACGACTGACGTTATTTATTTAAACTTTAAAAAAAACATTCGATACAGTTCCGCCTAGAAGATTAATTGCGAAGGTTAAAGCGCACCGTATACGCGGTCAGGTAGCTAACTGGTTAGAGGAATGGCTTCGTGCCAGGAAACAGAGGGTCGTTGTTAATGGTAGGGAATCAGGTAGCGGTGTCCCTCAGGGTTCAGTGTTAGACTATTCGTAATCTACATTAACGACATGGATGTAGACTTGACCAGTAACGTTCTCGTAACAACAATTACACGTACACGATGGATGATAGACAGTTAACGATCGTTGACGAGGAAGCAGATTTAGGCGTACGCGTATCTAAAGATTTAAAAGTTAGGAACCAGTGCCTGGAGTCTTGCGCAAAAGCTAATAGGATGTTAGGCTTCATCGCGCGTAATTTCGAATTTAAATCGAAGAATATTATATTGCCCCTTTACAAGTCCCTAGTCACTCAGTAGTCAGGCCTCACTGAGAATATGCCATTCAGTTTTGGTGCCCTTATTTGCGTGAGGATATTGATAGGTTGGAAAGGGTTCAGCGACGCGCCACGAAACTAATTCCGTCACTACGCAACAAGTCTTACGAAGATAAGATTAAAGAGTTAGACTTGCATTCACTCGAAACTAGGAGATTAAGAGGGGAGCTTATTGAAGTTTTCAAAATCGTTAATAAAATCAATAACGTAAATTTTGACAAACTGTTCACTTTCGATAATAGCAATACTCGTAGTCCATCCATCCATCGTGTTCTGCCTATCAGGCAGATGTAACTCATGTGTCCCGCCAAAGTGTTCTATCCTGGGCTAACCTTTTCATTTCATGGTAGCTCCTGCCTGCCTTCAAATCATCCAGCATTGTTTTCCTTTTCCTTCCCCTCGGCTTTCTACCTTCATATCTACCCTCTATCACCTCTTTCAACAATCTTTCTCCTCTCGACACCCTCCATTTCTTCTGTCTTTCTCTTATCATCTTAATGAGTCTTCTTTCCTCCCTCACCTGTTAAAGTACTTCCTCATTACTTTGGTGTTCCCTCCAGCTTATCTTTAGCATTCTTCTCCAAATCCACATTTCAAACCTTTCCAGGAGTTTCTTTTCAGTTGTTTTCACTGTCCATGTTTCTGCTCCATACAGTACCACACTCCATATCAAGCTTTTTATTAACCTTTTCTTCACTTCAAGTTGCGTTTACCTGCAAGTAGTCTTTTCTGTCTCTCAAAAGCTGCCTTACCCATACCAATTCTAGATCTTATTTTCTTATTGCAATCTCCATTGTTGGTTAATAAACTTTCCAGATATTTAACCTGCTCAGCCTCTTCTAAGGTCCGATTTCCAATCGTTAGGTTCATTTGTGCTCCTTTCCTTCTTGTAATTTTCATTACCTTTGTCTTGGTCTCATTAATTCTCATTCCGAATACTTCCGCCGTTGTTGTCAAGCTATTGACCATTCTTTGCAGTCCTTCCTCAGTACTACAAACAAATGCCTTGTCATCTGCAATCCTTACAGATTTGACAATTTACCTCCCACTCTGATTCCCTCTTCTAGATCTGAGAGTGCTTCTATTATCATTGCTTCCGCATAGATGTTAAATAACACGGGTAACGGATCTAAGTTATGTGGCAGACGTTTCATCACTAACATCGGTAAAAACCTTTTTACATTTAAAGTAATTGATAAATGGGATAATCTTTCCGCGTCTGTCATGAACTCTGCCAGCGTTAATATGTTTAAAAACCGTTTAGATAGGCATTTTAAAAATATTAACTCGTTTAAAATAATAAAACAATTAGCAACAGAAGCTCTGGGGGTAATGGTCGAAGATGAGTCTGTTGACGATTAATGCCAGCTTGTGACATGCCAGCGTGTGATATGCCAGCAATTAAATTATATTAAAAAAAATTAGACTAACACGAACTTAGATGTAGCTCGTAGCGTAAACTAACCCACTTTTTGTTATACTCTTCATACTTTTTTTTTCTTATCCTCTCTTTACTTGCATGTCTGTAGTTTGCATGGTATGACAGTGTTTGAGTTAAGACTGTTTGCTTGGTTTGAAAGCGTTCTTATTTTACTTCTTTTCATCTTTCACCCCTTTCCTATTCTCTTCGACTATTTTTCCGTCGAATGATGATGGTGAGTCTTTCTTTCTATTTTTCTGAATGAATGTTAACCCACGAATGATAAGTTTTGCTACTTACTTAACCCCTTATTCTCTTCTTTTAACTCCCTACTCTCTTCTTTCTCTCAGGCTAACCTTAGAGTGGATCTTAGGGTCTTTGTTAGCCTTAGCTTCTGTAGATCTGTAGATCCTCCACACTCCCTCATTCCCCTTTCCCACTCACCAGTCTCGCGTATATTAAATCATTCTGTAACAATACTAATAAAGCTGTTTGTAGAAGAGTCCGTGTGCAGCTTTAAACCTTTACTAACTTACGAATCTACACGATTATATACATATATACAGTAAGATTGAGACAGTGTGTGAGTGAGAGCGAGGTAGAGGGGCAGAGAGAGTTAGTGGGAAATGGCTTATCGATTGTTACACAAAGAACTTGTTAACGGTTTCGATCTGAATAACAGTAACTGATTATCCAAATCACATAAGAATAATCCGCGGTTATACTAGCATAAACATATTTTTATATATAATTATAAATTCATAGAGTATAATACTAATGTTTGTGAAATAACGTTGATGGACCAGACCGTGGTGTTGACGTGGATACTTGCTGTCACCGTCCAGGAGAGACTACATCTGGGCGTGTCAGTAAAAACCGTAAGGTGAGTGTTGCATGAAGCAGGATATCACTACCGATTTGTGGCGGATGCCTATTATATTAAGAGTGTTTTCTAGATTGTATTTGTATTATCAATGTGGAGAGATAATGATTTAATCACGATGGACAGATAAACCGATTAATGTTTTCCAGTTTTCCTGTTGCATTATCAATGTGGAGATATTATTAGATCTTAACAAGGAATATATATATATACGGGGTTCCAATAAACCTTAGCCCCCCCGCCCATGGCCTAAACCTTTAGAGGTACAGTAAAATAAACATACCTTAAAAAAGAGAATTTAATTCTGCATTTAATGAGAAACAATTAAAACTTGGTGTTCCCGCCATTGGCTTCCAAGACAGCCTGAATTCGCTTTGGGTAGCTTGCCAAAAGTGACGTGAATAGATCTTGATCGTTACGCAAATTTGCTAAAACAGTTTCAATGTGTTGCGTCATTGTATCCTTCGAAAATCGATTTGCTACAGGTTCTTGAAACAAGAGACATTCAACCTTGTCCTTTATAACTGATCCAATGTGTTCACAGACGTTCAGGTCAGGAGAATTTCCTGGCCATTCTTCATTTCCAAAGAAATCGATCTCATGGTTCCGCAACAACTGTTGAGTGGCTAATGCCTTAAAGCAGGGGGCCTTATCGTGCAGAAGTGTGACCTGATCGACATCCATAACATTGTTTGGGTTTCTTAGAAAAGGAATGACATGCTGGGCTAGAATAATATCAAGAAAATACTGTCCATCCCAACTCTGATCATTTGGCTCCAGCACCCACATGAGCTTCTTTGCAGTGAACAAAACAAACACATCAACATAGTCTGGACTTTTTAATAATTCGCGATAATGTTCATTGTCATCGATTTCATCTGGTGTTGTGGCCCACACTCGATCATTTTGGTAGTTAGGCCGACGTGTTACGTAAACAAAAAATTCATCGGAGACAGCTAAATGCATGAAATCATCCACATCCCAATCTTCAAGATAATGGGCAAACCACATTCTGTCATCGATATTAAGTTGAGTTTTTCTTGGCTTTGGAAGTTCATGCCAAGGCTTTAAACCTTGCCTATGACGGTACAGTCGAATGATCTCACCACTAACGATCTTTCCTCTCAACACTTCGATCTCTTTAGAAAGTTTAGCACAGCTGTTTTTCCGCTTACGCGTACTGCTTTCAATGATGTTCTTTGTTTCCTGAGAGAGTGGCAAATTTGGGCGCCCAGATTTGGTTGTATCCATTTCACATTCATCCAAAGTTTTATTCCAATTTCTTTTGACGAAGTCCTCACTTCGCAACTTTTTGGCAACCCATGAATGTGTTATAAAGGTGGCTCCAGCATCACGAGCTTCCCGAAATGTTATTGCTCGTATGCGATCTATCACACGTTGCCTCTCCGAATGACCAATTAATTGAGAAGCCATTATATTATCACTTTATCAGCTAGAGTAATTTTAATACCTGCAATAAATAAAGAATTTTATATATTTTTATAATCACTAAAAACTATTTCGATATAAGTGAACATGTAAGCTGCAAATGGGGGGGTGAGCTAAGGTTTTTTGGAACCCCTTATATACAATAAGACACCAATTCTTTATTACAACAAATATGCAATGGTTGAGAATGTTTTACTAAATAGTTTATCATACGAAATGATAAAGTCATACAAAATGCTCACAATTTGCCATAGATTAACATAAATGGCACAGCTATACCCGGTTCATAGTTAGTATTACAGTAGGTCCATCCCCCATTATTGTCTATTACATCTTGTAATCTATGTGGCATAGATGCAACATGGTTATGTATGATGTGTGGGTTCCTTCGGAACATCTCCCACTCAGCTATAGTGTGATCCAGCAGCTGGCGGCTGGTCCGCTCCTACCCAGGCTCCCACGAGTTCACCACATTTCCCCACACGTTCTCAATGGGGTTGAGGTCACACCCCTTACTCAGCCAGTCCAGTAGTTCTAGATTTCGCTGCTCCTCGAACCACCTTCTAACAATTCTGACGGTGTGGATGGGAGAGTTGTCCTGCAAATGGATTTTAAATATTAAAAGTAAAATTATACCTCATCCATACGCTTCATCAGTAACCCACAATTCGAGATAGGTTTTAACCTCTATGTATTAGGGGTTCCTCTCAGCTAAATGTAATTGTGCGCCGTTATACAAATAATACAGTCTGCAGTTATCCAGAATAAAATCCTAAAGTGTTGTCATAGTATTGAAAGAGTTAAAGGACAATTTTATGACCATTATTCGTCCCATGTAAATGTGGAAACCGGATATACAAATGTGTGTAATACATAAATCTTACTCTAGTAATAGTATAATATTCTAGAACACATAAATACAACATACCTGCATAAAGATAATCTGCTCACGATAGGGCAAGGCATACGCGCGTATAGAAGGCAGCATCACCTCCATGATCTCTATATATTGATCTGCCGTAAACCTCTCGTGGATCTCGGTCAGCTATCCTAGTCCTTGCAGGTGCATCCATCCCCACACATTCGCTGTCACGTGCCCACTCCGTGCAACTTCGTAAATATTTTGGCGGGCATATCTCGTGTTGTCCTGTCGCCAACACTGAAGACGGCCGTGAGTTGTAGACGTAAACGTCTTCTCGTCAGAGAAGATAACTCTGCTCCAGTATGCGAGATCATCATTTATATGCTGGCGAGCAAACGAGAGCCTGGCCTGACGATGTCGTTCCTCAATCCTCTCTTTTTTGGCAGGAGTACGGTGGTGATATCCTGCTTCATGCAACCGTCTTCTTACAGTGTTGACTGACACGCCCATATGTAGTTTCTCCCGGATGGCGACGACTGCGTTGTTGATAGGATCGTTCTGCACTTCGTTGATTATTCCCCGGTCTTCGTCTGGGGGTGGTCTTTCTTGGACGATCTAGCAGATTCCCAGTCTCCTGCCACCTCTGCACCCAGCGTCGAACAGTAGGCTTCGAAATTCCCAGTTCCATGGCTATGTCAGCCACAGAGAGGCCTGCTTCCCGCATACCAATTATCCGGCCTCGCTGTGCAGTTTTATCTTGAGCTGGATTCATTTTCAGAGTCGGTATTCGTCATACGGTGTAGAAATATGGTATGAGCATAGATCAGGCCAGTAACCATGTCAACACCTCGGTTTGGCCCATCAACGTCATTTCACAAACATTAGTATAATATTGTATGAGTTTATAAGTTTATATGCTGTAAACCAGGTTAATTTCGCGGCAGCATATTTTCGCTCTTTCATATCCTTGGACGAGTTCGCAGCATGATAATTTCGCGGTCAACAGTTGCTCGTTATAATCTTACATATTAAAGTGACTTCATAAATGACGACATTTATTCTGGACTGTGATTGGTCGAGGTTGAGGTCGTATATCAAGACAAGTTTTACCTCTTGATATGCGGATAAACTTTCAGCAGCACTCAACGTAAATGAATCTCTCGGTAAGATAGATTTGAAGCTCTCTACACTGAAACCTATTCATGCTAAATGGGATAACCTACACAAAATGAGACCATTCGGAAGGGTTGGGAAATTAGCGACATTTATGACATTCTTGTACAGTAATAAACAGTATCATTTAAAATGTTTTTACTGCTTTTACTTTACGATGTTTTATTACAATATACTGAATTTACTTTTCAAATAAAGTATTTTAATGATCTGTTTTATTTTCTTACTATCTTCCAAAGATAGTAAGAAAATTGGATCACCTGAAGATCAGGGTCCCCAGCCTTCTTTAATTAGCCTCATAAGGCTAACTAACAAAAATATCACGACCTAATCTAACCAATCGTTAGGTCAACTGTACGCCCTTAACGAATGATTAGGTTAGGTCGTGATATTTTCGTTAGTTAGTCTTACAAAGCTAACTAAAGGAGGCTGGGGGCCCTGATCTTCAGTTGATCCAGAAAATTTATCCTGTAAACATATCCAGTTTCCGCTGGATATTTTCGTATAAACTATAACCTACGCGTAAACGCGAAAATTTCCTGCAGGCGAACATTTCGCATTCATTAGTATATAAAAAGTTCTATTGTAGTAGCTGTTCATATAGATTTGCAGTAATCATAATTGAACCTTATCACTCTATAAGACTAGTAAACTACATGGAGTTCAACGCTGTTCACGATCATATTAAATTGTTTATCTTTATGTACACAGACATTAAATTATAATTACCTGTATGTCAATGACTGCACATTCAATTGTCCTTTAGATATATATGTCTGTGTTATATGTTGTTGGACTCCGTTGTTCACCGACCACCCCACCTTCCCCCAGTTGAGGTACCTTGACTCACACTGCGGCGTTGCCGCATGCACGGAGTCGCCTGTGAGGCGAGGAACATTACATATGTGGGCAACTGTACTGTACATACTGTAGTAAACATGTAAAAACAACATTTAATAGTTATTTTATGTTAAATGTTCAAAATGTTCACCATTTACACGTAACATCCCAAAACAAATCGGCACTCAGTAATGTTTATATTAGTTGAGATTTTGCGTACTTCCCAAACAATTGTCTCTTGTAAGTGTTGTACATTTTAAGAGTTAGTACTATACACTTTGTCCCTCAGGTACCACCAGAGCTAGTCCAGAATTGTAAGATCAGGTAACCTTGGAGGATATTCAGTAAGATATCCACGACGACTTATCCACATCTCAATAAACTCTGTATCAAGTAAAGCATTTCTAGATAATTTTGACCTGTTACAGTACCATTAAAAGAGAATGGCCCAACAAAGTCACGAGGAAAAAACCCAAAGCCACACCGTAAGGCCTGACAAATTAACATGATTCTTCACATAAATGTTTGGGTTTTGTATTGCCCAAAACACGCAGTTGTGGCGATTTATATGGCCATTCAGTTTGAAAGTAGCTTCATCAGACCAAATTATCCTATCCTCAAATTCTCAATGTTCATTACTCATACCAGTGAACCACTCGCAGAACTCTACTCTTCTATCATTATCACCCTCGTTAAGAGTTTGCAAAAGCCTAGGAATGTATAGTTTCCACTTTAATTTCTTTAAAATACGAAGAACGGTAGGTTGACTGATCCTTGATTCACGTGCAAAGCGCCTTGTTAACTTTTTGGAGAACACTGGTACGCCGTTATTATAGTTTTCATATTTTCTTCACTTCAAGTTGTCCGTTTTCTCCCACACTTGATTTTATTCACATTTTGGAAAATTTTACGTATATTCTTCAAATTTATCACGTATGCGACTAATTGTTGTACGAGTAGAAGCTGCTGTTTCATAGTCTTGTATCCAGACACGCTACACTTCCTTTATATTTTCATACTTCCAGTACCACTTCAAAATGCTCTTCCTCTGTTTAAAAGTCAGTTGTGTATCCGACATATTAAAGATGACTTAGACTTTGTAAGATGCTAAGATGACTTAGTCTATACAACTACAAGGAGGAGGATGTGGACACCAATATACCAGGGAAGTACTCCTAGGGGGGATGTTAGGCAGGAGACAGGGAGTGCTGGAACTCCCCTTTCTCCTGTCACTGTCCTCCTTAGCTGATCTTTTTCCGCCTTATCTACCCTATGAGCAGTTCAGCATGCTCTCAAACACACACATTTCTCCCTCCATTCCTCACTACACATACATGCACCTTACACACTACACATTCTTTTAAAAGTTAAAAAGAAAATTATTAACAATAATATTTAAATTTTGGCCCTCTTGTTCTCTTTCTAAGAGGGAGGGTTTGGGGGGCGTTCGCCCTTGGGCCTTCAGTCCTGCATAAAAAAACTAATACAAAACAATTGTAATACTGTACCAATTTTTAAGTAATATTGCATAATGGCAAATACACCATCATTACGTCATAAATGCTATTACTACCAAAATTATTAACTTAAAAATGTGTCTACATTATTTTGAACCACCCTGTATATACACAGTGCTGTGCAAAAGTCTTGGACATATTGCATTTTCCCACTCTGATGCAAAAGGAAACTAAAACTTTGTATTCAGTACAAATACACTTTTAAAGAAATGAAAATCAAATTCGTATTTACAGAGAATATACCTTCATATATACTAATAGTGAGTGTGTTCGTCCACCCTTTTCCTTTAAAACCACTAAAATTATTCTAGGGACACTTTCAAATAGTAATGATAGTAATGATTGGCGTGGGGCGACTATGGGACACCTGACTTCTTATCTTTCTGTTATACCTGATTGAGGCAGAGAAAACCTTGTCTTTCAATGCCTCATAAACTCAGTTCCTCCATCTGTCTACCTGTCACAATCTTCCACACGACTATCTCCTTACTTTCAACAACACACAACTTAATCCTTCCTCTTCTCTTAACATTCTTGGCACTTCCTTTTCTCATGATCTTTCCTGGAAAGATCACATATACTCTTTCCAAAACAGCTTCTAAGAGGTCAAGTGTGCTGTACCGTCTCCGCAATTTCTTCACCCCACTCAGTTGCTGTCTCTATATAGGGGTCTTGTTCGCCCATGTATGGAGTATGCTTCTCACGTGTGGGGTGGCTCAATCCACACAGCCGTACTTGACCCGGTGGAATCAAAGGCTTTTCGTCTCATCAATTCCCCGCCTCTTACTGACTGTCCTCAATCTCTCTCTCTCTCTCTTCGCTGTAATGATGCCTCATTCTCTCTCTACTATCGCTATTATAACAGACATTGCTCTTCTGAACTTTCTAACTGGAAGCCTCCTCCTTTAAGGAGAGCACGCAGCACCAGACTTTCTACACATTCTCATTCCTTTTCTGTCCAACCTTCTAACGCAAGGGTTAATCGGTATTTTCAATCTTTCATCTATTCAACCGGTCAACTCTGGAACAATCTTCCTCAATCCATCTTTCCTCCTGTCTATGACCTCCTATCTTTCAAACGCACAATGTCTAGGCATCTCGAAAACCCCGGACTTTGATTTTGGCTCTCTTCTTCTATGGGGGATTTTGCGAGCATTCGCCCTTGGCCCCCTCTTTTCTACATAAAAATAATAATAATTTCATTAAATTATTGTGATATGGTGCTCCACGCTTCTTCCAAGACCTTCCGCAGATCATCTAAATTGCTGAGGTTCTTTTAATTTTTTCTTTATCCAAATACTCCCATACAGCTTCGATGATATTGAAATCTAGGCTTTCGGCGGGGGGGGGGGGGGGAGTCATACTATGCGTTGAAGGATTCCATCTTCCTCTTTCGTTTGCAAATAGGTTTTAATTATTCCAGCTGTTTGCTTTGGATATCTTGCTATAAGATAAAGTTTGGACCAATAAGCCTTCCGCCACTGGGGATAGCAGTGTGAATCTGAATCAAAATCTGTTTGTACCTAATAGCATTCAATATACCATCAATTTTCAGCAATTTTCCAATACCACTTGAAGAGATGCACCCCCAAACTTGAATTGAACCTCCTCCATGCTTAACTGTTGAATTTAAGCAAGACTCTTTATAGGTTTCAGTTGTTCATCGTCTCACATACTGTCTTCGATTACATCCAAATAATCGGCGACGTCTGAATCCCCCCTCAATTTCTTGCAAGTGCCCTATTTGAATGATGTGTATCCCTCTGAAAACGAATTTTGTTTTTGTAAATAGATCATGGTTATTTTATTTTATTCAAATTCTATTTAGTCTTTATCCGTTACATTGTATTTCCAAATTTGTAGTTGTAATGGCTTTCATAGGTGTCCTTAGTACGGGTGCAACTATATCGCTATTTTTATCTTCATCTTATTCTGATAGTAGGCCCGTAAGAAAGTATATCTTTCACTCTATCTAACTGATCTTCGACGAATTAGTGGTGAAAGATATACTTTCGAACAAGATGGAGCCCCTGCTCACAAAGTACGCCAAACTGTCACATTCTTGAGAACGAAACACTGGATTTTATCGAACCCAATATGTGGCCGGCTAGTAGCCCCGATCTCTCACCACTAGATTATGGTGTTTGGGAAGCCCTGAAGTCCAAAGTTTACATCCCTGGTACCAATATAAGAGACATAGATGAACTACGCAAAAGAATTCTGCTCGGCTGGGAGAAGGTGTCTCAACGATATGTAAACAGGTGTATTGATCAGTGGCGTCCACGTTTGGAGGCCTGCGTTGAGCAGGACGGGGGACACATCGAGAAACTTCTCAATTAAGACGAACAACATGTTAAGGTAAGCAGTTTACCCCTAAGGGATCACTTTTTTCCCACCCTGTATATATATATATATATATACTGTATATATAATTTATATTATATATATATATATATATACCTCGGTGACATAGTGCTTAGCGTCGCTGACTACGAATCCATCGGCCACGGGATCGAGACCCGGTGACGACAAGCGGCGCGCAGCAAAACCCAGCTGTTCAGTCTTCTACCCAATAAAAAAATATTGGCTGGTAGATAAATGGGTACCCTGGGTAGCCTAGTGGTTAAGACGCTGGGCTGCTGGTGGGGCGTGGTTCGGATTCTAAGTTAAACTGTAGGTCAAAGGTAGAGTAACAAGCTTGACCTTCGTCAGAATGAACAATTTGGGGGGAAGCAAAACCAAGGTTAACTAAGGTTATATAGACTGCGAATCATGTTTGGTCTCCCCTCCTACTAAATTTCTGCACACACCCCTGGCCACTTTTTTCCTTTTATTTATCAATAATCTATTAAGTCGCACTTCCTGTCCTATCCACTCCTATGCCGATGATTCCAATCTTCACCTCTCCACCCACTCCACAAAGCGTCTTTCTCAACAGTCACTTCATGATTCGCATAGGAAGGCTATGGACCTATGGTACACTTGATCTCTGATCTTTCTGCCATCTCTGACTGGGGCAAAGAAAACCTTGTGGCTTTCAATGCCTCAAAAACTCAATTCCCCCATCTCTCTACTCGTTACAATCTTCCAAACGACTATCCCCTTACCTTCAACAACACAACTCAATCGTTCCTCTTCTCTTATCATTCTTGGCGTTTCCTTTTCTCGTTATCTTTCCTGGAAAAATCACATGTACTCTCTTTCTAAAACAGCTTCTAAAAGTTTAGGTATGCTGTATCTGGTCCAAAGTTTCTTCCCTCCCCACTCAGTCTCTGTACAAGGGTTTTGTCCACCCATGTATGGGGTACACTTCTCATGTGTGGGGTGGCTCAACCCACACAGCCCCACTTGACTTGGTGGAATCAAAGGCTTTTCGTTTCTTCAATTTCCCTTCTCTTACTGACTGTCTCCAATCGTTATCTCTTCGCTGCAATGATGCCTCACTCTCTTTACTATCGCTATTATAACGGACACTGCTCTTCTGAACTCCCTAACTGTATACCAGACTTTTGACACATTCTTATTCCTTTTCTGTCCAACTCTCTAACATAAAGATTAATCGTTATTTTCACTCTTTCATGTACTCAACCGATCAACTCTGGAACAATCTTCCTCAATCCATCTTTCGTCCTGTCTATGACCTCCAATCTTTCAAACGCACAGTGTCCAGGCATCTCAAAAATCCTGTACCTTGATTTTGCCTCTCTTCTTCTTCTATTGGGGGGTGGAGGGCGCTTTTGCGGGCATTGCCCTTGACCCCTCTTCCTACATAAAATAACGCTTCATTGTAACCTAATAAGTCAAAATGTGCTTGGATGATTTATACAAAATTTACAGACAATAATTACCATTGAATTTTATATAAGCCAGCCAATTTTTATAACTGAATGATTAAATTTGGTTGTTTAATATTAACTTGATTTTTGAGTTCCATAAATCTAAGTGCACATTCAAATAATTTTTCTCTCTTTTTTTCAGCTAAAAAAATTTACTGTAGATATCCCTCAAATGCCATTCTCTGATGTAGATAAAATAATTATTAAGCATTATAGGTTTAATAGGGGATATGGAAGGCACGAAATATTGGCGGGATTCCCCAATAAAGGATGGACACTTGGCGGACTGGTCGTCCAAGGAGTGTTAGAACGGAAGAAAACATTGAAGAAGTTTCTTCCTGAATTCCGAACAGTCCTGATTTGAATCCTGTTGACTATGGGATCTGGGAAAACTTGTCAGAATGAGTTTATCGTGGTAAGAAAATCAGAAATGTTAACCACCTGAGAGATGTTCTGATTGAACAATAGCCCGAATTCCCACAAGACCAGATTGATTCAGCAGTAGATCAATTTAGACCAAGACTTCGAAAAGTAATAGAAGTTGGAGGGAAACATATTGAACAGTATTTTTAGTTTGACATTGTAATAACAATTTTAAATGAAAGGAATTTTTGGTTGTACAGTGCGTTCGAAAAGTCTCTCCGCAGTGCTATGTTAAACGCATAGGAAATTGAAAAACTACAATGTTTTCATTCAACCATGATTTAGTAATTTTATTACATAACCTTTTGATTTTACAGCATGTGTTGAAAGTGTTTTCCACCATTTTGCAGGCACAGAGCAACTCGTCTACACTTGTTGTCAAACACTTTTTTTAAAGTGTTGGTTGACTGCGGAGAGACTTTTCGAACGCACTGTATAATAAAGAAATTTTGAGTATTTACGGTATCTTTACATTCTATTTTTGTTTACGTGCTAAAATGAGGTCTATTCAGTTACTGTGCTAAATTTTAAAGAAATATTGTCAGATAGTGTTATTTTATTTTGTTAAAGTTTTATCAAAAATTAAAAGAAATTATTGAGTTTGAAAGGAAAAGTACGGACGTGTTTTTTTTGGTGGACCCTGTATATATCGGGTCGGCAAAAGAAAAGGGAGACCTCGAACTTTGGCTGTAAAATCCAAAGTTATGGTCAGATTTCAATATTTTTTCACACCCAACAACTAAGTAAATTTCCTATACGGTGAGCGGATTTAAAAAAAAACTAATGAAAATTACAGATTTATTGAACATTTCTTTATGCCACTGGAAATTCTCCATTTACACTACTACTGCATTGTATGTGCAGATAAAAAGTTACAAAGTACTCACATATGGTGCTACCTTGATGTTAAAAAAACTGCTCGATATGTTTACTATGAACCTCTACACCCTTTTTCAGTCTAGGACGGAACTCATCTATGGCTTTATTGATTTGTTCTTGTGGTAGCTCATCCCATTTTCCAGAGGAAGCTGTCGTAAATGAGCGACATTTTTTACTCTGACCCGATAAATTCTCTCTGACAAATTTTCCCAAAGGCCGTAATCGACAGGATTTAAATCAGGAGTGTTTGGTGGCCAAATTTAATACCGCTACCTGTATTCTTTTGATATCTTCTGTTTTATCGATTTTCTTGAGAAGCTTGTCCAAACCTCCTGCAGTTGGCTTACGTTAATTAAAATCGCTTTAATTATCAACTTGAACCTATGATTAGCAAGATTTTTCTGGAATATTCGATCGAATTTCTCAGCTAAAATGCTAAAAGATGGCATACAAACCATAAAATTACCTAGTTCTAACATACTAAAATTTCATGGTTCTATGTACAGGGTGTCCCGTAAGTCTGGACCCATAGGGAAAAATAATAAAATTACAAAATAGTCCAAAAATTTATTACATAATCTGTTCAAAGTGTCCGCCGTTGTGTCGCACACATAGTTGAAGACGCAATCTCCACTGCGACAGCACTTTCTGAATCACAGTCGCAGAAATTTCTTGACACGCCTCCACAATGCGTGCTTTAAGGTGGAAAATGTTCTGAAGTTTGACCTCGTACACTTTGGCTTTCAAGTGGCCCCACAAATAAAAATCATAATAAAAAATAATAAAAAAATAATAATAATAAAATAATAATAATAACATAATAAAAAAATATATTATAAATCCCTATGGGTCCAGACTTACGGGACACCCTGTATGTATCGTATTTGCCAAGATATGAAGGATTTAAAAGGTCTCCCTTCTTTTTAGCCGACACGATATATATATAATTGTGGAAAATAGGTGAAGTATTCGCTACAGCTGCTGTAGTGATCGCGGATCTAACCATACGTTGTGGCCTGGAGTCTCCAAGGAACTTGTAAAGAAGCTTCTGACTAACGATAAACTTAACTCAGAGGTCATACTTGAGAAAGAATTTCATTTCGAAGTCGTACCACTTGAGAAAATAATATTTCAGCTTTTAGAACTTCGTTCTAAAACTTTGGAAGAAATAATATTGCAAATAGCTTATATGCATTTTGATAACTTAAACGAAGTCTTGAGGCAACTTGAAGTTGAAGCTCATGGAAATTAATTTGGTATCTGGGCAAAATAAAGTTAGTGTGTTTCTCGATGGCGTATTTTGACTTGTGAAGATAAATGACTTTGTACCTTCAAAACTTTATTCTTCCTAACTTCGATTTACAAGAATTTCAATCGTAATAATTAGAGTTTGGGGTTGTTTTTAACCTTCTTCCTAGCAGCAGGAAACAATAAGATGTAAAGTGGGTCGAACCTGAACCATCTACGAGACGCTACATCATCTGAACGTGGAGGACGGTCACCTATCTACTTACTGAACAGACCCAACATCGCTTAACCTCGCTGATATAACGGGATACATCATTGTGGCGTGGCCATAATGTCGCCCAAGAATTTTACAAGAACAAAAACTGTGTCCTTATAAAGAGAGTTTGTATACAAGCAATTCAAAACCAGGTGTGAATGAAGTGGTTAAAAATTGTCTTTTATACAATTTTATGATGCAAGAGAATAATAATAATAAATTAAAGCTGTTCCGGAACCATTTCGTTACCGGAGAATTTCATCTATACTCTAATAACGTAACTTAACCTAAACAAAACTAATCTAACTAACATAACCAAACGTAACCGAATTTAGCCTAACAGCCTAGCATAACCTAAACTAACCTAACATACTTTAACATGCCGTAACTTAACGTAACCAAACCTAACCTCAAAACCTAACCAAACATAACCCAACTTAACCTAACCAAACATAACCCAACTTAACCTAACCAAACCCTTAAAAATCTTGTCGATTAGATGTCGAGAAAATGTCGTGAGCTCGGTCACTCCCGGTTTAACAGTAAACTCTTAAGTTTGTTAATGAAATACTTACTTTCTCAGCTGAAAATTTTCCTGATTCGCCATTGGCCCCTCTTTCCTGCATAAAAAAAAATTACTTACTAATTCCTAACTTCGACTAATCTGCAAATTACTTTTAATTTATGAAATAATTATATTAAAATTTACAAAGCTGTTATTAAGTTGTTGCCCAGTAGCGCCCGCAGTGGGGGGAGGGGGCACTTGGACACGTGCCTCCTCCGTTGTCCATAATATGCGTATAAATATTGCTATTTATGTACTCGTATGAAATTTTTTCTATAAGCAGATCTATATATGAAATGCATAGAAAAAAAAATCAGTTATCATCATTGACAAAATTTTTTATTACCGAAATTACGAGTTGATACGAAAAATCAGAAATTCTTTAATGAAATATAGGAATCGATCAAAATTATAAAACAACACGGAAAATCTACAGAAAATATACGATAATGATACCATCTAATGATATTTACACCGTTGAATGTATATACAGCCTTGTTTGAATCTAAAATTTACTCATTTTTGCAATTTTTACGATTATAGGTGCAAATAAAATTAGCGACATCAAATTATATACCCACAAATTTTTTATTTTTTTCTCGAAATTTTTTACACTGGTGAAACAACTTCATATTTACATGCAATAGCTGACATTTTTTTTTATATCAAATTGTTATTTATATGTTAGTGTGCTTTCATTGCTTTTGTTTAACTTATAACAGTAAAAATACTCCAGTAAGGTGTTATCTTAAATATCCTCTATAAATTACCAATATTATATATATATGTTACACACAGACCGTCCATGGAAAAGGAATTCTTCTGAGAAAATTAAATCCGCTATAGTTCGAGTAAGTAATGGTAAATGGCAAATACTATAGTTTTTTTTTTTCATGATATTAGCCCGACGTAGGCAACGGGTCACTCGCAAAGAGCCCCAAAATATAATTTCCCTCACCAGCTATCTGCCTAGTTCCTGTCCCAAAGCTGGATCCTATCTGGTATTCCATACAGTAAAACCAGGCTCACCCTCTCGTCTATTGTTAATTTCGCAGCCATTCCCTACCTAAAAGAAAAAAAGCAATATATTATAGTCAACACTGAAAATTCCTATGATGCGCTACTTTTTCGCTACCCTGTGTATATATATATTATATATATAATATATATATATATATATATATATTAATGTAAAGGACGACGCTTGTATAGAAGAACGTTTCGCACAAGATGAGGAGGGAGAACGAACAAATGAAAAATGAGGTAACCACCCGGGAATCGAACCCGGGATCTTCCGATTGCCGGTCAGATATGCTAACCACTACACCATAGACCTCGATTAATCAGAAGTCGTAATTCTCCTACATACGAGCAGAAACCAATGCCCTGAGGGGGCACCTCCCGCATGCCGCACATTAATTATACTGTTTTGTTTGCAGTTAAAATGTATATATGTACGGTATGCGGGAGGTGCCCCCTCAGGGCATTGGTTTCTGCTCATACGTAGGAGAATTACGACTTCTGATTAATCGAGGCCCATGGTGTAGTGGTTAGCATATCTGACCGGCAATCGGAAGATCCCGGGTTCGATTCCCGGGTGGTTACCTCATTTTTCATTTGTTCGTTCTCCCTCCTCATCTTGTGCGGAATGTTCTTCTATACAAGCGTCGTTCTTTACATTAATTACACTGTGTTGTTTGCAGTTAAAATGTATATATATATATATATATATATATATATATATACAGGGTGTTTCATAACATGTGGGATGCATTTTCAGGATGGATTTAGAACCTGAAAACAATGAAAAAAGTTTATATAAACATATGCCCGAAATCGCTTTGTTTCCAAGTTACAGCCCGTTTTGTGTTCCAGCAATTCTTTCCGCAAACTGTTTAGAAGCACTGCTTGCCGACAATGTTTGTGAGTGTGTACAAGACTTATTTCATGTATGGCCTTGCCGATTGTAATATTTCGTACACTCATGACATGTTTCAGTATCGTTGAGTGTAGACTCACTCACTGCCCCGTCACTGTAGAGCCATCAGTCAGTCAGAGGTGCATCGCGGTGTTCTACTGTTCGTATTCGTAACTTCTTACCGTGAATAAGTATAGTCCAGTGTGAAAAAAAAACCTTAAAAGTTTTTGCGCTATTCAGTGATAGTGTGCATTTGAAGTGAGAATGGAGGCTTATTCAAACAGAGAAATGGCAGATATGTATCTCAAGTATGGACTTTCCGAGTGTAATGCGGACGCAGTAAGACGTCTGTATGCGGAAAGCTTTCCGAATCGCCGTCTGCCAGATAAGAAGACCTTTCAGAGAATAGACGAGCGTCTTGGTGATACAGGATCATTCAACAAGCGAGTTTCAGATAGTGGTAGACCAATCAGCGCCAGAAGTGTTGAGTTGGAGGAGCGGTTCCTGAGTCGCGCAGAGGAACATCATGGTGTCAGCACCCGAAGGATAACAGCAGCAGAGGGTGTAAGATACACAAATGTGTGGAGAATTTTACGGGAACAACAGCTTTAGCCATATCACATTCAGAGAGTACAAGGTCTTACTGGAGCTGATTTCCCACCACGAGAGGCTTTTTGCACTTGGTTTCTTCAACAGTGTGCTCGCGATCCTATTTTTATATCCTCCGTGTTGTTTTCTGATGAGGCTAGTAGTATGGCCGCAAAATGGTAGAGTGCAGAGCAATTGCAATGTTGAACAAATGTTGCAAGGTGCCAACCTCCCATCCCCCATGGGCGTCGATTGCGGGGGGAGACGCAGGAGACATGTCACCCCCACTTTTGTGGATGCATTGCTATAAGTGCTAACTATTAATGGCACCTAATAAGACGTTATATGTCATATTATATGTATATGCAAATGTAATAGCAATATTACAAATTATTGTCATGAACGCCAGTGTATATATATCATGGAATTTAGCAGTCAATTTGCATTTTAATAATTGCACGTAGTATTTGTGTGTTCTTGGTAGAAATGATAAAAATTTGGGCTGGCGAAATTTGTCTATAGAAAAATATCCATATGTCCATATATCCAACCATATGTGTGATATTATGTTACATGAAAGGTTAAATATTATAAATAGTTTGTATTGCGTTTCTTATTTCTGCAAAAAAAATGTTTAAATAAAGAAAGACATAAAATGATTAAATACAGTTGTTGTTTTTTCAACATACTGAGAAAAATACAAAAAATGGGTAAATGGTAAATTACGACATTGATATATTACACGCAACAGCTACCCAGAGTATTGTTTGATTCGCTGTTTGAAAGCGAAGTGTTCCCCCACCCACTATTTTAAAGCAATCGACGCCCCTGTACCCCCAAGTGCCAACTTCCCCAGGGTGCAAAAAAGGGGGGAATTCCCTCAGCAAGCTAGGGGAGTCCACCTAACCTAAGAGACTTTGCGGAAGAAGGTGGGACGGCCTCACCCCCCAAAGAGGTATACCTAACCTAAGAGAGGAAGACAGAGCAATGAGAGCATCCTACGTCTGACTCCGCCAGACGCATAATGAGAGATCTTTACAGCACCACTTGACTTAGAACTCGAAATCCACCAGTTGGCGTGGAAGCCAGCTGGCTTAGAAGGCGTAAATAGCAGGTGTATATATATATATATATTAATAACTTTTCAGTTGCCAGATTGCGCTATTTATTTGGAGGTATTCTTGACATTTGGCTTAGAAATCCGTCAGTCGGCTTAGAAGGCGTAACCAGCCATTTGGTATATATATATATATATATATATATATTATATATATATATATATATAATATATAGTGAAGGCGCATTGTTTATATATATTCCCATCTCCGCAGTTATTCCTTAATATCGTTTATATATACAACTAAAAGAATTAAATAAAACACCATTACATCATTCTGTTTATTTAGACGAATTATTGGAATTAATTTCATGAAATATATAGAAACTAAATATACAATCAAAATAGTTCATTCTATACACACTTTAAAAGAGGAATATATATATATATATATATATATATATATATATATATATATATACTGTATATATGTTAACCCCTCCGTCTATGGCCTTGGTTGGATCGAAGTCGACGGGGGTTCTGGTTAGGAGGCAGCAACGGATTTGTTACTCGCAGTAGTTTCTTCTATACTACTCTCCGAGTTCTTCTATAGTGGTTCGGAGGATTCTGGGAGGCTTACTAAATTCTCTGAAGGTTCCCCGATCCTTCTTATAACGTATCGGGAAATTATTTTTCTCTGTTTAAGACTAAGTTCTCTGAAGGTTTCCCGATTCTTCTTATAACGTATCGGGAAATTATTTTTCTCTACTTTATTGACTGAGTTCTCTGAAGAGAGTAAGGCTCGAAGAAGATAAAAAACTTTCTTTTACTGTAATTTACTGCTAAAATGTACAGGTAATGCTCAGCCTCTAAGTTAGATCAGACTTTTACAGGGGGAGAGGTTCGACCTCTTTCGACCATGGCTCAGGCCGGAATTTAAAAGTGAGGAGGCCCTCGGCCTCCTCGAGGAGGGCTCCGACCTCCTCGCTGAAGGGCTGCTAACACAGGAGTGATTGAATTTACAATACAAGAATTAAATAAGTCTTAAGTTTGGGGGAGTGCAGTTGAGGGTTAAGTTCCCCCTTTAACTGGAGATCTAAACAATTCTTGGACGTTGAGCATAATTTAAACACCTATCAGAATTTTGAGATTCCGAAATAAAACGAAAAAATAACTAACAAAAAAAATAATAATAATATCGCCGAGTATACATTCCTAAATGGCGACATAATGTCGGAGTTTGTACATTGAGTACAACCCAAGCACATTATTAAGTACAATGTAATTTTGGTTCATTACAACTATGATTATAATTACCAATTAATTCACATTCTCTTATTATCGTTAATTGCAGTTTCATTAAAGTACATTAGTTACATCATATGAAATTATTACAATTAATTACAATTAAACAGTTAACTATAGTTTTTTACAGGGTTTCATATTTATAGACAATTAGATGTTAAGAGAAGATTATAACACAAAGTACATGGGCACATACGGTATATATATATATATATATATAATATATATATAGCGAGGAATAGGAGGACGAAAAGATGGTACATGTTTATTAACAGACGTTTCGGAAAAATTCAATTTCCATCATCAGTGCTAAAAAATTTTAAAACAAGTAAAAATAAATAAGTATACTAAATAAACGAACAACAAATTAAAATGGCGCAACAATTAGCGAGAATCAAAAACAAGTTACATGTGTATTAAATTAAAAGATTAAAAGTTAAATGATATAAAGAATAAAAGTATGGATAAAAAGTAAAATATAAAATGGTTTAGGTAGAACAGAATTGTAAAATTACTTACAATTAGCGAAAATTAAAAGCAAGTTACAATGTGTATTAAATTAAAAGATTAAAAGTTAAATGATATAAAGTATAAAAGCATGGATGAAAAGTAAAATATAAAATGGTTTAAGTGAAACAGAATTGTAAAATTTCTTACCAGATTGTAATGAGACTGATTATACAGAAGGTTGGGAATGGTTGCCTGTTGAAAGAATTCCATTGGGACGATGGAGCCGGGCGGAGTGATAGTGGATTTCTTTTGAAAGTTTATTTGGCAATGTTTAAATTGAAAGCGGAACTGTAATCGTTGAGGGTTGGCTGGATACTAAGGATGTAAAGGGACTCAAGTATGCGGAGGTCGATTAGTTGGTTGGCTGAGTTGATAATTTTGAAATTGGAGGAAAGTAACGGGTGGTTGTGGAGGTGCAGTGATCCCTTATTGCAGATTTGGAGGGTTTGTTCAGGGGCTGTGAAGTTCTTGTAGAAATCCCACGATGCTCGTCCACTCTTGTTTGATATTGGCGGATGGTACTGCCAATATAGTTCGCTTTGCAGCGAACACAATTAAAAGCGTAGATAGTGGACGAAGCAAGTGGCTGGGGTGTTTTTTCTTTATGGTTGAGGTAGGATTTGATACTATTGTTGTTGGTAAAAGCAAAATGAAATTTAATTTGGGGGTAAAGCGGCGTGAGTAAGAGACGGAGTTCTGAAAGTATTTTGTGGCTAATATGGTCATAATAAGGGAATGAAAAATATTGTACGTCTTTTTTAACAGTAGGAATTTTAAGGGTGGGTTGATAAATATTATTAAGAAAATTTCTGGTTAAAGACTGTAACAGATGTTTTGGGAAAGAGTTATTAATGCTGAAGTTAAGAATTAACTCTATTTCATGGTGAAAAGATAAGTAAGAGGAGCAAAGATGGTAGGCACGGTGGATTAAAATTTTAATACTGTTTATTTTATATAGCAAAGGGATGTGGCTTAGGAAATTAGTACCCAGGCCTGTGTACGTGGGTTTTCGATATATAGAAGTGCTAAATTTGTTGTTTTGTTTAGTTATTGTAATATCTAGGAAGGGAAGGGTGTTGTTGGATTCGTCTTCTTTGGTGAACTTAATATTTTTATGTTGGGAATTAAGGTAGTTAAGAAAAAGGGGGGCGTGGTTGGCATTGTGAAAAAGGAGAAAGGTGTCATCAACGTATCTTTTATATAGGCGTGGTTTATAATGAGTGGGGCAATGAAGTAGCCAGTTATTTTCGTGATGGCTGAGGAAGATGTTCGCTAAAGTGGCACTTACGGCGAGCGTAAGCAGTTTGGTAAATTCATGTTTTGTCAGATTCAAAACTGTATTCGGATTGTTGGCGAAAAGGCTATTAATACAGATATCGATGGCTTCTTTAATTGGAACGTTGGTGTAGAGAGATAATATATCGAAACTGTGCATATGAAGGTTATTTGAGTTATTTATGGTCCATATTTCTTTAGCGAATTCGTAGGAGTTGGTGACGGAATATTCGTTTTGGGTTAGGGGAGTTAACGTGGGAATTAGGAATTTTGCTAGTTTGTAATTGTGGGTAGTATAGGCCGAAAGGATGGGTCTAATGGGTAAGTTGGGTTTATGTATTTTAGGGAGACCATAGAGAGTACCTGGGGATGAGCCGGAAGAACGTACTTGGTTATAGGTGCTTTCTGAAATTTTGTTCTGATCATATAGTTTTTTGAGGAAACGGTTGATTTTATCTTCAAGTTTTAGGGAAAGGGTTAAAGGATTATCGTTAATCTTTTTAAATTTGGTGGGATCGTTAAGAACGTTGTTAACCTTATTAATATAATCTGGTTTATTAAGAAGGACGGTGCCTTTACCTTTGTCGGGGCGTGAAATGATAATGGAGTCGTCTTTAGATAGTTCTTTAAGGCAAAAGAGGTCTTTTTTATTAATAAGGGGGAAAAAAACTTTATGAGGTTTAAAACTATAAAAATGTTTATTAGCGATATGGGTGAGTGAGGACTTTAAAAGCGAAAGTTTTGACTCGTCAACTATTGGGAATTTTTTTAAGCTATGAAAGAGTTTTTCGAAAGATAAAAAGTGCTTAAAATAATTTATCTTAAAATTTGGCAGTTTCAAATCTAGGCTTAAGGATAGGAGTCGTTTTTCAATAGTACTTAGGGTTCTATTAGAAAAGTTGAAAATGGTTTGATCAGGATTTAGGGGCTGAAGGTTAGAGTTTAAGCCTAATAGGTTTAATTTTCTATTGTGTCGTTGTTGAATCTGTTTCCGGTAGATATTGACATCTTTGATAGTTTGATTTTTTAACATTAAATAGTCGATGAGACGTACAGATTCTTTTAATTGAGTTAAGAGAGAAATATATTTAACAAGAAGTCTTTTACTATTGGAATGCTTAAATTTAATTTCTTTACTCAACAATTTGCACTGGAACGATTTGTATATATTGGAGTTGTAGAGGCGTTTATTGTAGAGCTTGAATTTAATAAATTTGGGAATAGAATTATAACTCTTACAGGCATCCTTTACATCCTTAGTATCCAGCCAACCATCAACGATTACAGTTCCGCTTTCAATTTAAACATTGCCAAATAAACTTTCAAAAGAAATCCACTATCACTCCGCCCGGCTCCATCGTCCCAATGGAATTCTTTCAACAGGCAACCATTCCCAACCTTCTGTATAATCAGTCTCATTACAATCTGGTAAGAAATTTTACAATTCTGTTTCACTTAAACCATTTTATATTTTACTTTTCATCCATGCTTTTATACTTTATATCATTTAACTTTTAATCTTTTAATTTAATACACATTGTAACTTGCTTTTAATTTTCGCTAATTGTAAGTAATTTTACAATTCTGTTCTACCTAAACCATTTTATATTTTACTTTTTATCCATACTTTTATTCTTTATATCATTTAACTTTTAATCTTTTAATTTAATACACATGTAACTTGTTTTTGATTCTCGCTAATTGTTGCGCCATTTTAATTTGTTGTTCGTTTATTTATACTTATTTATTTTTACTTGTTTTAAAATTTTTTAGCACTGATGATGGAAATTGAATTTTTCCGAAACGTCTGTTAATAAACATGTACCATCTTTTCGTCCTCCTATTCCTCGCTAAGTTACGCTTCCCTAAGAACAAACCATTCAACCAAGTTATATATATATATATATATATATATATATATATATATATATATATATATATATAATAATAATAATGTTTTATAAATTAGAAGCAAGCAAGAGAGGAGACTTCGTATTCAGATGCCCGCTTTTGGCGTCGTCATCGGAATTCGAACACTTGCGTCAGCACGAACGAGTATCTTGCGAGAGGTAAAATATTTAAAAGAAAAAGTAAAAGAGAATACATGTGGATGTATTGACATGTAAGGTAACGACGTACGTAATCATGATCATCAGGGGGACATGTACGAATGCATAAAGTTTTGTACACATATCGGTAATCACACAACAGGTTGTGCGTAATAGAGACTGACACGAGTAAACATGGGCTGATAGGTTGATAGAGCATAAGTAGACAACAGGTAGACAATAGGTAGGTCGATGAATGAATAATTAATACAATTAATAAAAGATAACGGTCAAGATAAGATATGGACGTATGGATGAATATGGTCGAATAATAATATTATAAAGAATTTACCATACATTGAATACTAAAGATATGATCAGTATTCAAGGTATGGAAAATGTGAAGGGAATTAAGCTACTTTATGACGTCATAGTTAATCAAATTATGCCATACGTCAATTCATAATTAATGCGCCATAGTTATTTAATTCGTACGTACAGTGTAAGTCGTTATTGGGAGAAATTAGAAGAAACGAATTAGAGAAATACAGTAATGAATGGTTTATAGCCATTGTAAAAAGTGTGAGTAAACTATTAATTAAACATATATACTTATACGAGTATACAGTAAATATTAAGGAATTGGGTACATTTGATGAAGAATTAAGTGAATGAATAAAGAAGTACAAACAAGGATTCAAATTATGCCACATGCAATGTGCATGCGTAATCTAATAAAATTTAGGGATGAGGGTTAGATGCAAGACAACAATAATTAATTATCATAAATTCTATAATAAATGGAAAATGGAGAAATAGGTAATATTGTGATTGAAATGTTAAACCATCTAAACCGTCGATTGTCTTGCTTGTACTTTAAGGGAATGAAATTAAGAGATATTCGCTTCCCACAACGAACCTCTAATGACACAAACATGGATACGGCTCAACCATAGAAATGGTAGGTCGCATGGTTGTGACTGCAAAAATAGAAAGCAAATCAAAACTATATCCAAACTTCATCTTTATACGAATTTGGTTCTTAGGTAAAAATGAATATTTGAATATAAAGATTATGTAACTATACGGATTAGGTAAACATAACGATTATATGAATATAAATATGTAAGAATATACAGGATTATACAAATATACCAATTATATAAATGGATATAAGAATTATATAAATGAATATATGAATCATACGAATGAATATAAAAATATATGAACATAGGAATTATTCATTGTTCATTTTCACACACACACACACACACACACACACACACACACACACACAGTTTAAAAGAGGAATATATATATATATATATATATATATATATATATATATACAGGGTGGGTTAAAAAGTGACCCCTTAGAGGTAAACTGTCATATTAAAGAAAAGTAAGGGACTAGAGCTCCCGAACTTCATAGATGATTATCTTAGCACGTTGTTCGTCTGAATTGAGGGCAAAATTTGACACACAGTTCCTTTATAAGGAACTTCTTGGACACGAGTCATCGGAGATATTTACAGGCGACCCTTTGAAAAGGGGAAACAAACTTATACAAATGCAGATAAGAGGTAATGTTTAGTTTAAAGATACTTTATTATTCACACCTTGTAAACTAGCCAAGCTACCAAAGGTGATGGGTGTAGCCGCCGAAGTTTCAAAAGGGTATTTCCCTTACACTTTCCTCACTAGCGACAATTTAAATTTCGTAGGACTACCTCCCCCCAAACAATACTTTAACTACACCAATATAAGTGATAGTGAGCGTGAAGATTTTGACCGCTACTACAACAGTTTTAATGAAGCTAATCCTTACAATATAGCTGATGAATGTAAGCGTTATTGCGTGAAAGATGTGCGCGTGCTTAAAATGTTTCTAGGTCTTTAGAAGTTTGTACAATTGTACATAGACCGTTTCAACTGCGATCCGCTGCAAGTCGCAACCACGATCGCCTCATTGTGCTTTACTGTGTTCAAGAACAATTTCATGCCTAAAGACACCTTAGCCGTCATTCACAGAAACACCCCTCACAGTTATGGGCACAAGGCTACATACTGGCTCATAAACATACAGTACAGCAGCAGACCGGAGTATACATAAAACACGCCCGCAACACGGGAGAAGTACCCATTAAGGTCAATGGTCGTGTTTTTTGGGTTGATGGTCTAAGCGAAGACCGTGCCACTGGTGAGAAGACTGTGTACGCCTTTAACGGTTGCTGATGGCATGGATGCCCACGTCCTGAGTGTGGAATCGTAGGAGATATCCACGGTAGATCTCCTGCCGATAGTCTTGTATGGACTCGCACCCGCGATCAGCTTATAGGCTCCCAGTTCACTCAAAAGGTCTTGTGGGAGCATGAGTATGATGCACGGATGGAATCAGATGGGCAGTACCGCGAAAAAATAAACCATCAAGCATTCAATGGTGTTAGATCCTCTCAAATGCGATGATAACTTGGTCGGAGGGCGTACAAACCCATTCAAGTTATACTTTCCGCCTACGGAGAGCGTGAAACTCCATTACCACGACTTCTGTTCTTTATATCTCTACGTGATGAAGAGCAATCCGTACCTCGTAGGTGCACCTGAAAAACTGGTAGTACCTGACCTGGCCTCCATTGAGGTGTTCTCAACAAATTTGAACAAGTACTATTTCGGTCTTTCTTTCGTAGACGTACTCCCCCCTCGCGATTTACGGATGCCGAACATACCCGTCGTTAAAGATCACAAGCTTATGTTTCCTCTGTGTGTGAAGTTCGCAGAGGAGAACAATGGGTCCTGTAATCACACAACCAACCAACGGAAGCTCAGAGGTGTATATACAAGTCCTGAGCTGTCCCTAGCCGTCCGCCATGGTTACAGAATATTCAAGATATATGAGGTGTGGAGATTTCAGAAGCTACCCAACCTTTTCGCGCCGTATATAAATACTTTTTTTGAAGGATAAAATAGAAGCATTAGGCTACCCGCGAGGGGTTGAGAGCGAAGATGAAAAATTGGCGTATATTCAGTGCTACCGTGACCGTGCAGGGTTACAACTTGACCGGGCCCAAATTGTTAAGAACCCTGGCCAGCGCTTTAGTGCAAAGTTGTGCCTAAATAGTCTTTGGGGCAAGTTTGCACAGAATACAGGTAAGGGGAACGTTCATTTGGCCCAAAGTTATAACGAGGTGTGGGATTATGCCAATGCCACCGATAAAGAGGTCATGGAGATCATGAATGTTGGTAACACGTATATAATAAAGTACAACATTACCGAATTGGCCACAGATACCTCACGTGTTACAAACATACATGCAGCCAGCTTCACAACGGCATACGTACGCATCAAGCTTTGGGGACTACTGCACTCTCTTGGGCGGAGGGTGCTGTACGCTGACACAGATAACATAATATTCACAGAGAGGGAGGGTGAATACATGCTGCCTATTGGGGAATTCCTCGGAGAGTTGACTGACGAGATCAAGGATGAGTATGGTGATAGTGCATACGCTGATTCCTTTGTATGAACACGGCCAAAAACTTATAGGGTACGGGTGAGGGTGGGGAAAGAGCTGAAATATATCGTGAAGGCGAAGGACATCACGCTTAACCTGGCGAACCAACGGGTCGTTAACTTTGACTCATCGAAGGAGCTAGTGTGCTTAGAAGATGAGGGTGACCAACCACCCCAACTGACTTTAGGGACCCACAATTTTCGGGCACAGAAACTGGGGTACGAAAGTGTGTCACAACACCTATAGGAAACGTTACCAGGTACCTGGCACCTATGATATCGTACCCTTTGGGTACCATAGTAGTTGAATGTTATATATATATATATATATATATATATATATAAGCACACCGGACAAAAAATTAGTCACCCCTCTCAGAATGTACCTAATAACGTGTGACGGCGCCTCTGGCCTTGATAACCGCACGAATCCGGCGAGGCAGAGACTCTACGAGGTTGTGCATGTACTGAACATCGATTTGCTGCCACTCGTTCATCAGCCGGTCCCGAAGTTCCGCCAGAGTCCGTGGGTGTCTATTCCTGCGCTTCACTTTCTGTTTCCAGCCTGAACAACACCTTCGACGCATTCAGGATTAAAGGCTTCATTGGACCTGCGATGTACTCGTCGCCTCCCATCATTGGAGAACAAACAAAAACGGGACTCATCGGACCAAATTACACGTTTCCAATCTGCCGCAGTCCAGTTTTTGTGCCTCTGAGCCCATTTATAATGTGCCAATTTGTGACTTGCTGTTAACAGCGGCCTCTTCCGTGGTACCCTGCTCCAGATGTCCATCGCATGCAGTTCTCGTCGCAATGTCCGTTCGGAAATTGGTCGCTGGAGAACCTCATTGGTTTCTTGGAGCAATTGTTCTCTGGTTTGAAAACGATTTGCAGTTACTAGACGAGAAACATGGCGGCAGCCCCTATTGTCGAGAATTGTTTTCCGGCCACAGTTACGCCGTCGATTGTCAGTTGATTGCGAACTACACCACTCTTTGTAAACTCGCTGGACAGTACGCGTTGACACACCAACAAATTGGGCTACTTCAGACATTTTGTGTCCGTGGGCTCTGCCAAACACGATGGCTCCTTTTTGCCACTGAGTAACGTCTGCCTCACGACCCATTTTTCAGACTATATCCAACACACACTTTGTTCTTCACCACCTCACGAAACAGATCTGATCCTGTGTGCTACGTCTGCGCTACTTGTCACTTACCAATGCTATATCAGCGCCCTCTGTGTGACCTTGAACTTCCTACTATCGGTGCTATTAGGGGTGACTAATTTTTTGTCCGGTGTGCTTATATATATATACAGTATGTGTCTATTTACCTGTTAACGATATGTTTATTTTATTTATTACGTATAAATAAATAAATCATGTTTCAATTAGGGTTTCATTTTCTCCTTTGTGTGTGTGTATGTGTGTGTGTGTGGGGGGGGGGTATGTGTATGTACAGGAAAGAGTCCTAAGCTCTGCCCACTGTAAGCTCAGGCAAAGGCTTACGTGACTCCTGCTACTACCTGCGCACTCTCTGCCCCTGCATGCTCAGTTGACCACAGCAAGCCCTGGATCTCAGACGTATATTTGAAGAAATCTCGCGTAGAAGAAAAATAGTGAAGGCGACCTTTCATATTGCGTGTTCGACGTTTATGAAGTGGTATTCGGTAAAGACGGAAGATGTGGTGAATACTGAAAGACGCCCTAACCCTCCCTCCTTTGAGACTTTTATGCCTACATTCAACCGTGCGAAGCTTGAGGGACAAGATGTTCAAATACTCTATGGATATTTTGGCGAAGGCATTACCGGATTTCGTGGCACAAACGACGTAATGGACTACGTTCGGGCTGAACTGTATAAAAGCGTACATATACCGTGAAGTGAAAGAAAGAACACGTGCAGAAGAGAAGCAATGGGTATAGGTTGTGAGTCTTGTTGATGAGTGGTATGACAAGCGGTATTATGTCCTGCTACATCATACCAAGTACGCGTACCCTGCGGCTGAGAATGTAAATCTTGTCATAATGGACAGTCTGAAATACTTTTACCACTACATTCATATAAATAATGAGGATGGTAGTGAGGTTGTGGCTAAAGGCTTGTTTGAGTTTTTAATAGAATTTAGAGACGAGTATCGACTGCTAAACAAAAAGGATAAATACGGGCACATGTTTCTCTCAAATAGTGCGCCGGATTGTTAATAAAATGTACATAATTCGTGGAAATGAACGAAAAGTGTCTAGTGCGCAATCTGGGGAGTGATTAAACGTTAAAGCCGATATTGCCCATGTATTGAAAAAATTCTGATTGCCCGGTATAATGGGCACAAGTACTCGCATGATTCCTGCTGGAGCAAACCCGTACACGAAACAGTAATGCTTGGTATGACTCACTCCTCCACACCTGTCTCCGAGCCAAACCGCGCACCGGTTGCTCATAGTCATCTCAGAGCTTGAACCGACTGGACGTGCACTCTCACAATAGAAAACGATGGAGCTTCCTTTGAGCAGCATTCTCAATGCCGTATACGACGTGTCCGTGACGAAGTCATTGCGTGTGTTCAGACGTAAAACCAGTGCCATTAACTATGTGCTTGAAACGACTTGTAGACAAGCAAACTCTGGTAAAAGTAATGTTGTTTATTTAAGTGTTGAGGAGATGAAGAGAGTCTTCGTGATAGCTGAGAAGTGGGGTGAGGGTAGGGTGCCACACTCTATAGGGGCAGTTTTTAGAATTTGGAACGTTCGAATGGCCCTTAGTCATATTGTTTGGTTGGATGAGAAAACCCTAAATATGAAGTTTGAGCCCGATCGAAGTACATTTAGAGGTTCCGCATCGACCGTTTCTGTTGTACCGTGTGTTCGAAATAATGGATTTATCTGGGAAACCTGTAACCATGGCACTATTACATATATACAGGGTTGAAAAAAACCATGGTTTTTAAAAAAAAAAAAAACCAATGTTTAAAAAAAAAAAAAAAAAAAACTCAGATAACTCAATTAGGTACTGGTACTCAGAAATTAGAATTACTGACTGTCTCATTTTTTAATTTGAAGATGTTAGATGTAAGAAGTGCTAACTTCACAAAAATGAAAATAAACCTAATAACAACATTTATATTTGTAGCTACATGCGTTTATAATGTAATTGATACAGGTAACTTCAATCCTTTTATGTGCAATGCCACTATTAAATAGGCCTGCTAGTGCAAGGTAGCTATATTATATACTACCGTACATACTAGGCTACCCTGAACTGATGGTTTTTAGGTCTTATCAATATAAATATAAGTTTTAGTTTTAGAGCTATTAGTTTATGAATTAAATAATTTGTGTTGTAAAAATTGAAATTATAAAAAAACAAAAACCCCCAGAAAAACATGGTTTTTTAAATGGTTTAAACCATGGTTTAAACCAATGGTTTAAACCATTTGGGTTAAACCAGCCAACCCTGCATATATATTGCTATAATTTATGCATTTCATAAATTAAAATATTTATAATTAATATTTGCTTCTCATTGTATATACTGTATTTTCACTACTTTTCAGCATTGAGATCTGGCAACAGCGCAACGCCGGGTTAGTGTGGTGAGTCACACTGTCACAGTCTTCAGTCAATCAGTCTCCTTCACGCATTCAACGCGTGATCATCTCGTGATGGCTACCGCAAGCTCACTGAGATCCAAGACCGAGATATGGCTAATCGGACACGCCAACCTAAACCCCCTAACGAGAAACAGGTTACCTTCAAATGGTGAAGTGCTTCGCCGGTTTATACAGTTTCATAAGGTGCAAAAACAACTTCTAGCCGAGGCGGCGCGTAATGTGATCGTCGAGGTGTATACTTTCTGGGCTATGGCCAGAATCCCGACCATGACCTCCAAAAGCGCCGCGCGAAAACTGCTTAGACTTTACGACAATTGGCAGGCACTGCAGCGCAGCCGGAAGCGGTCCGGCGCCACAGGTGAGGCAGCCAGGGCGGCCTTCACCGAGGGACTCGATGACATTTTTGACGTGGCTTTCGACAACGCCCTCTCCGTCATCACCATCCAGGAGGATCGCGACTTCCTTCTTGCTCAACGCGAAAAGGGTCGCCGTGGTGTCATGTCCGGGGTGGACAAAATCCTCACTGGAATTGAGCAACGTGCATCCGCGCGTGAAGCTGCCAAAGAAAGGCAACGCCAAAAGCAATCAGAGCAATCACTGGCAACAGCAACCCTTACATCATCAAACTCGTCGTCGTCGCCTAATTGCTCGACAGAAGAGGAAACCAATCCACCTACAAAGCGCCGTCGCAAAAAGAACATTATGACTCAAGACCTAGCGTCGGCACTGGACCGGACCAAAACAAGCAACCGTGGAGCCAAGGTCTGTTGCTTCCGCGTCCGATCCAGCGATTTGGAAAACGTCCATTTAGATAATCCTGAACAATTTTGGCATAGTGACAAGGAGCACCATCATGTTGATAGACGGCGGTACTAACAATCCTATCCCCAATCAACTGAGGTTCAAGGAATTGCTGCAACATGTCCAGATAAATAAGCCCCGTAACTGTAGCTTCAGCAAAGAAAAAAGGACCATAAACCTTAGATTTTGTTAAACCCATCCAGACATTAACTTTAGGTGAGTCTCTTTCCCAATTTTGGACGAAATCATTCGGTCTTTCATATGCCCAAATTCGACAGTTATGGCGATTTACTTTTCCACACGTATGGAAAGTGGCTTCATCACTAAAGAGAATGTTGTCTATTAAATTATCACTCCAGATTTGTTCTAAGAGATCAGCACACACAGTACTTCGTCGAGGGAAATCTTCCTCATGTAAATCATGTAAAACCTGCAAATTATAGCTTTTCTTCTGCAAATTAACTTTCAAAATTTTGTGCACAGATGACGTCGGGAGGCCGAGTCTGTGTGATGCAGCACGAACGGACGTACGTGGCTCCTCAGTGATAATTCCGCGTACTGCATTCACGGTAAGATCTGACATACACGGTCGTCCTGATCTTGCTTCATCATTTACAGATCCCGTTCGTTTAAATTTGTTCACCAATTTTCGTATTGTCTTGTCTATTGGCCCCGGCTTATGAAATCTCTTCCTAAACTTCTCTCTGATGTCATTGTATTTCTTTCCCTCGATTCGCCAAATTAATATTGCCACACGCTCTTCTATATTCATTCTAAGGGCTTCTGAAAAGAAAAATAGAAAAAAAATAATTATTTCACAAAAATAGCAAAGCTGGGCACTTGCGTTTTTTTTGCGGTACTGCGGTACTGCGGTACTACCGCACTACCAAACCGGTACCGCATAACGCAGTACCGCAAAGGATCGCTGAAAGTACAGCAGTACCGCTACCGCATTTTTTGCGGTACTGCGTTATGCGGTACCGGTTTGGTAGTGCGGTAGTACCGCAGTACCGCAGTACCGCAAAAAAAAACGCAAGTGCCCAGCTTTGAAAAATAGATCCTGACTTTATGTACACCCTGTATATAGACCTGCTACTTAAGCCATCCAAGCCAGATTAAGGAAACTGGTTGCTTAAGCCAGCTGGCTTCTTCGCCAACTGGCGGATTTCGAGTTGTAAGCCAAGTGATGCTGTGAAACCCTCTCATTATGCGTCTGTCGGAGCCAGAGGTAGGATGCTCTGTCTTCCTCTCTTAGGTTAGGTATACCCCTTTGGGGGTGAGGCCGTCCCATCTTCTCCCCCAAAGTCTTTTAAGTTAGGTGGACTCCCCCATCTTGCTGGAGGAATTTCATCGCTTTTTTTTGCACCCTGGGAGGGTTGGCACTCTGGAGGAGGAAGGGTTGGCACCTTACGTAAACATTTGATCAACATTGCAATTGCTCTGCAATCTACCATTTTTCGGCCATACTACTGAGGCTGCTTTCACAAGAAATGACGTGATCAATTTTCACAGCACTCATCACTGGGCCGAAGAGAATCCGCATGCCATCATCCAGTCAAGGCATCAACAACAATTTAGTATGAATGTATGGGCAGGACTTATTGCCGACAACTTAATCGGTCCTTTTGTTTTGCCTGGAAGATTAACAGGAGAATCCTATTTCAATTTTTTAAAGAATGATTTAATCGATTTACCAGATGAAGTTTCTCTTGGTGCCCGACGTCGTATGTGGTTTATGTATGACGGCGCTCCGCCTCATTTTAGTCGAGTAGCCAGAGACTATTTGGATGACCACTTCTCTGATAAATGGATAGGCCGTGGAAGACCCATTGCGTGGCCTGCTCTCTCCCCGGACCTGATCCACTCGATTTTTACTTGGGGGTCATCTGGAATCCATCGTTTACGTGACACTCATTGACAACGTTGAAATGCTTCGCCAACGTGTAGAACAAGGATGCCAGGAAATCCGAGCAATACCTGGAATGTTTGAACGCGTCAGGCAGTCTATGACGAGGCGTGTTCAGGCGTGTATTCAAGCGCAAGGCGGATACTTGCTGAAACATATAACAGACTGTAACTCGAAAACAAAGCGATTTCGGGCATATGTACAGTATGTATATATATATATATATATATATATATATATATATATATATATATACAGCGTGTTTGAAAACTTTCTGTACAAATTGTAATGGGGGATAGGCAACACCAAGACAAACCCTTTTCGTCTATAAGTGTATGTCCGCTGACGTCACCATTCGGCGCGAGAGGGCGCAGCTGCAATTGGCTAAAAGGTGAAGTGGGCTAGACTCGCGCTTGCCGCGGGCATTCTTAAATCGGACGTAGTACGCGTAACATGGAGCGCTTCACGACTGCTGAGATGGCTGACATGCATATGGTGTATGGGGCTGCCAATGGAAACGGAAGAGCTGCTGTGAGGTTGTACCGACAGCGCTTCCCAAACAGACGTGTGCCAAACCACCAAACGTTTGCGTATTTGCATCGGCGACTGCGAGAAACTGGAACATTCCATGCAAACATGCATGACACTGGTCGGGAGAGAAACGTGCGCACTCCTGACATGGAAGAAGAAATCCTACGGCGATTTGAGGACTATCCAAGCGCAAGCACGCGAGGTGTTGCACGAATCCTCGGTGTGAACCACGACCTGGTCTGGAGAGTGTTGCACGAGCAGCAGTTACATCCGTTTCATCGTCAGAGAGTCCAGGCATTACAACCTCGGGATTACCCTCTTCGTGTGGAATTCGCACGCTGGTTTCTGCAGCAGACAGCGGTGCAGCCTAATTTTCCGGCTTATGTGCTGTTCTCAGATGAGGCCTGTTTCACACGTGAGGGTGTGTTTAACATGCACAATTCTCACGTGTGGGCGCACGCAAATCCACATGCTACACGGGTGCATGCTCATCAAGAACGGTTCGCCGTCAATGTTTGGGCGGGTATCGTCCATGGCAAGTTGATTGGGCCGTACCTGCTGCCTGCCCGACTCGACGGGCGGGTTTATCGGATATTTCTTGAAGAAACGTTGCCGGAACTGCTGGAAGATGTTCCCGTGGCTATTCGTAGACGAATGTGGTTTCAACACGACGGGGCCCCAGCACACTCCAGCAACGATGTGCGGAATTATCTGAACGCCACTTTTGGGGACCGATGGATAGGCCGGGGTGGGCCCGTAGCCTGGCCACCGAGATCGCCCGATTTAACATGCCTCGATTTCTTCCTGTGGGGACACATGAAGAACCTCGTGTACGAGACTCCCATTTACTCAGAAGAAGACCTCGTAGCAAGAATCGCTGTCGCCGGTGGAACTGTTCCCGAAATGCCGGGAATCTTTCGACGTGTACGTCGGTCAATGCTTCGACGCTGTCGGGCATGCATTGATGCTATCGGTCGCAACTTTCAGCACCTTCTTTAAATAAACATGCCTTCTTTAAATAAACATGTTACGCGTACTACGTCCGATTTAAGAATGCCCGCGGCAAGCGCGAGTCTAACCCACTTCACCTTTTAGCCAATTGCAGCGGCGCCCTCTCGCGCCGAATGGTGACGTCAGCTGACATACACTTATAGACGAAAAGGGTTTGTCTTGGTGTTGCCTATCCCCCATTACAATTTGTACAGAAAGTTTTCAAACACCCTGTATATATATATATGTTGCGCCTCGGTGGTGTAGTGGTTAGCGTCGCTGACTACGAATCCATCGGCCCCGGGTTCGAGGCCCGACGGCAGCCGGCGCGCAGCAAAACCCAGCTGTTCATCCTTCCACACAATAAAGAAAAGTGGTTGGTCGATAAATGGGTACCCTAGGTGGCCAAGTGGTTAAGACGCTCGGCTGCTGATGGGGCGTGGTTCGGATTCCACGTTAAACTGTAGGTCTAAGATGGAGTGAAAAGCTTGACCTTCGTCAGAATGAACAATTCGGGCGGAAGCTAACCGACGGTTACCAAAGGTTATCAAAGGTATATATATATATATATTAGCCTCTCCCGAAAAGAATTCTGGCTACGCCCCTGTATATATACACACACATATATATATATATATATATATATATATATATCAGATAATGTAGTGGAAGTGCCCCCCTTGTCAGAAAATCCTATTGGCGCTACTGCTGTTACCCAGTTGCGCTCTATATCTTTGGGTTTGGATTTCTCACTCTGTTCTTCAGTTTAGTTAGTTCGGATTAACTTTAGAGAAAAGCTTTTTGGGGTCAGGTTAGTTTAGATTATGTTGATTTAGGTTTGGTTAAGTCGCTGAAATTCCCGCTGTACAAAATGTCATTAGGTCTCGATCGGTTATCGTCCTAGTGCATTCCAAAGCCTTAGATTACTGCTTTCTTTTATAACGAGTGCAGGAAAGCCAGAAACTGGCACAGTGCTTAGGCTAACTAGTGCAGTTCATTGCGCTAACTCCTGTACTATTATTATTATTACTATTATTATTATTACCACCGCCAGCGAGGTTCGAACTCCTGACCTCATGTCTTTACTTCGCTTATAGGGAAATGCAGGGCCTATGAGAAGGGGGGCAAGGAGGGTCATATGGCCTGGGCCTCAAGCTTAAGGGGGGGCCTCAAATTTAGAAACTTTCAGGTTTGAAGATAATGTTTTGCAGTGAAAGTAATAATTGGGTTTAGCTATGGGCCTGAAAAGCTGGAAGCGGCCCTGGCCTCTCTGGACCTCTGAGAAGGCCTGGAGAAATGGTGTTACCCATTGAGCCAGCATGGGTCCTGGCGCTGCTTGGTCTAATTCATTCTAAAAATTAATCGATGATTTCAGGTTTCAGAATTGTGCATATTTTGTTATTAAAAATGCTCCAATAAAGAATAAGAAAAAGTGCACACACACACACACACACACACACACACACACACACACACACACGTGTATATATATATATATATATATATATATATATATATATATATATATATATATATATATATATTTGTATATATGTGCGGAAAACCCAATGATGTTAAGTAAAACTAATATGATTTAAGTATGGGTTTGCCAATCAATAAAGACTGTTTACAATAATTCAGACACCGTATTTACCTCATCTTATGTACCCTTCTCCTTCTCCCCAAAAGTCACCTAGGGCTTTGAAATATTAATAACTTTTTTACTAATAACACTGGGGAACAAATTTTAACTTTTTTTTGTTTCTTGGACGTGAACAGGTCAGTCTTATAGGATTTCTTCCGCTGATTCCGAATATAGCCGTAGAATTTCTCTATCACCCAAGGTTACTGAGAAATTTGTATTTTAATATTTATTCAAAAAAGTGTATAGAAGTTAGTAAAAATACTTCATAAAAATTATATTAGTGGCAGATTTGCATTTAAAATATTCTTCTTAAAACTTCTTTGTCACTGATTTTCTCTTGTAGTTTTCATTAGGAGCTTCTCGCATCAATGTCCAGCAGTAATCAGCTAACATTGCCGGATCCCACCCCCCTTGGTAGCGTTTCTCCATCGTAGCTATATCTTGGTGGAACCTTTCTCCATGCTCATCGCTTACGTCGCCGAGGTTTTCAGGGAAGAAATCTAAATGGGAGTGCAAGAAATGGATTTTTAGTGACATATTACATCCCAATAACCTATATGCTTCAATCATGTCTTGCACTATTTTTTCATAGTTAGAGGCTTTGATGTTCCCTAGAAAATTTGTGACAACATTCTTCATGGCCTCCCATGCCACTTTTTCTTTTCCTCTCAAGGCATCATCAAACTTTTGATCTTTCATGAGCTCTCTGATTTGGGGACCAACAAAGATCCCTTCTTTTATCTTTGCATCGCTAAGTCGTGAAAACTTTTTCTTCAAATATTTGAATGCCTCATCTTCCTTGTTCATTGCTTTGACAAAATTTTTCATGATGCCAAATTTGATGTGAAGTGGCGGTAAGTATATTTTCTTGGGGTCAACTAAGGGTTCATGAGACACATTCTTCAGTCCTGGGATACATTTTTGACGAAGTGGCCAATCCTTTACAAAATAATGCGAATCTCTGGCTCTGCTGTCCCATTCACAAAGGAAGCAGCAGAACTTCGTATAACCGAGCTGCATTCCCAGAAGAAACGCGACGACTTTTAAATCCCCACATATATACCAACGAAACTGGTCATAATTAATCTGCTGAAGGATGAGTTTCATATTTTCGTAAGATTCCTTCATGTGGACAGCGTGCCCTACAGGAATGGAAGGGTATTTATTTCCATTGTGAAGTAGTACAACCTTGAGGCTTAGCTTCAAAGAGTCAATAAATAAACGCCAATCTTCAGGTTTGTGCTCATGACCGAGAGCTAACAGCAGTCCATTTACATTATTACAGTAGCATAAACCACCTGACGAGGAGAAATACTGCATCAGATCTTTTTGGCGAGTGCGGAACGCCGATATGCTTGTATCTTTTGCCAGCAAATTCCATTCACGTAACCTGGAGCCCAATAATTCCGCTTTCTTTTTCGGAAGGTCCAAATCTCTCATGAGATCATTCAGCATAACCTGCGTTATCATACGTCATTTATTTGATTCAGGTTGCTCAAAGTCTGTATCTTTAGTGTCATCAATTTCCATTGGTTCAACTTCAGACTCTTCATCCAGTGTCCATGACTTTGGGGGAGTTGGAATTGGGTTATCATCGTCATGTAGTACTGGTCTCATGGCAGATGCAAGATTTGGGTATTGAATTTTATGTTTATTTTTGGCAGAGAATCCTGAAACGTTAGTCATACAAAAATAGTAATCCGTTAGGTGATCCTTGGGCTCTCTCCAAATCATTGGTATGGCAAATGGCATAGATTTGTGGGTACCTTTAATCCAACCGTTAAGAGTGACGGCACAGGAAATGCATGAGATATGAGGTGCCCAGGATTTGTCTTGGTCGCCTACCTTACATCCAAAATAAAGTTCGTAAGCCTTCTTCACGAGTGGGGTCATTGTCTTCCTCTGTGCCATTATGGTCAGTTCTCCACATACGTAGCAAAATGTATCTCTGGGATTAATACAGTTTCGATTCATGCTGGCGGAAAATTATTGAAACCACGGAAAACTTTTTGGAATGAAAAACCAATTTTTTCTACTGAGAAAAATTTTAAAATTTGAGCAAAACTTGAAAAAAATGTCTTTCTTTTTATTAAAAATCCGTTTGTTTAAATAGCTATATTTTTTTAATGCAAAAAATACTATTAAATATAGTTAACCTGGAAAAAAAAGAAAGTAAAATTAAATCAGTACACTTAATTTTAACTAATATTTTGGGAAAACTCTGAGTAAATGGAAATATTATTTTATCGAAAACTATGGGTGATAGAAAAATTCTGAAACCATATTTGGAATCAGCATCAAAAGTTCTGTAAGAAACAACAAATAGTTTTCAAGAAACAAAAATGTTGTTCCCTAGTGTAATTTTTTTATAATTATTTATTTATCAAAAGAAAATTTAGAAAATGAAGAAGAATTTTAATTGTTTATGAAAAACGATGCTACTTAGATGTCCTCCATTTTCGGCTTCGCAAAGAAGGGCTCTTTCGACAGCATTTTCCATGACGGCTGCCAATAACTCTGGCTGCAGCGCTCGAATTTCTGTACAGATGCTGTCTTTGAGCTGCTGAATTGTCTGACACACGCTCCTTCAGGTAACCCCAAAGAAAATAATCGGGAGCCGTCAAATCAGGCGAGCGTGGTGGCCAAGGAACGGCTGAATTACGCGAAATTATTCGGTGACCGAAAATTTTCCTTAGGAGCTCCATCGTGACTCGGGCCGTGTGTGGAGTTGCTCCATCTTGCTGAAACCACATCTCAGGCCTGTCCTGTACCGCAGGGCGCACTAAATTCTCGATCATGGCTTGATATCGTACGCTAGTGACCGTCGTTGCATTGCCATCCTCATTTTCAAAAAAGTAAGGCCCGATGATCCTTTGAGACGTTACACCACACCACACAGTGCACTTGAGGGGATGCAACTCGCGTTGGTGAATAACCCTAGGATTCTCTAATCCCCAGAACCTACAGTTCTGCTTGTTCACAAAACCGTTCAGATTGAAATGTGCTTCATCGCTCATAATCAATTGATGAACAAATTCGTTTTCTTCATTGGCCAACCGCTGAATGTGGACTGAGTAATTTAAGCGTTGATCATAATCAGTCGGTTTCAAATTTTGCACAAATTGCACTTTGTATGGGTACAGGTGCAAATCATTTCTCATAACGCGATGCAGTGACGTCCGAGACATCCCCAACTGGCCAAAACGTCTGCGGATCGATGTTCCTGGTTCTTCTTGAATATTCTCTCGCACACGTTCACGATTTTCCTGTGTACGGGCTGAACGTGGTCTTCCAGTTCGTGGCAAGTCACTTACGGAGCCATATTGCTGAAAACGTTGAATCAACCGACGAATCATGAAATCCGAAGGCGCCTTTCTGACATTGAAATATCGGCGATATGCTCTTTGGGTGAGAACAATTGATCCCCTAAATTCAAAATAAAATTCCACGATTTTAGTTCTTTGTTCTGTTGTGAATTTTTCCATGGGTGAATTTCCAAAATTAGTAATTAAATATCTGAAAAGAAAAATATAAAAAAATTATTAGTAAAAAAGTTATTAATATTTCAAAGCCCTAGGTGACTTTTGGAACACCCGTACCTATAAAAGAATGTGAGAATTAGATTATGGACACTCTTTTAGAGACACTTTTTAGACACTTTTGATGCTCTTTATAATGACTACACCTGGAGACTTCAAGATTTTGATTTTCGCTCTGAGGCGCTGACTCTGATACTCTGTTGATAGAAAGAATTGCTAAGAGACCAATTATGAGTTATTAATAGTTAGAAGGAACTAAGACTGATTTTTTTAGTTTAATCCAAATTATCCTATAAATAAACTAATATTAGAAAATCTATGGTCGTCTCTATCCTCTTGAAAAGTGTTGAAGATTTTAAATATATTGAGTGGACGAGGAAACAATAGGATGTAAAGTGGGTCAAACCTGCCCAGAAAAGTTGACTGTGAGTATGGTGTCAGTAGTAGTATGATGGCATAAAGGTAGAGTGCAAATCAATTGCATGCAAGATGATCAATAATGCTCCAAGAGTGGGAGAGGGGGTGGGTTAGACACTCTTTCAAGGAGAGAGAGGGGGTTATGCAAGAAGGGGAGAGGGGGTTAGACCCTCCAAGGGGTAGAGAGGGTTAGACCCTCTTATGGAAAACTGATACGTGTGGGTAGTTGGGAGGTAACGAAAATGGTCCACTGAGTAGGTAGGTAGGTAGTTATCTAACAATTATTAAACTCCTTTTACGTCAATAACTGGATGGATGAAACCAATTGTTTGCTCACCAGAGTTATTCTCCACACTATTACTTATATACTGTGTGATAGAGCGTGCTCGGTAGTAAACATACACTACCGATCAACCAACGAAAACAAAGAGGACACTGGTGGAAATAGCCGGGAGAACAGAGAAAAAACTTGGAACAAAGAACGGCATGGCGAACGAAGGGGCTTGAAAACAGAGAAAGTTCTCCACCAGCAAGTACGCTCTCAAAAATTGAGCAAAGAGAAGAGGTACTGTCTAATAACACTCAGTAAGTGATCGGTTGTTTCTGAACCCCAGTTTGGGGTTAACATAACATAAACTAGGTCGAGTTTGGTCTAAGACCTAGCATCAACTCATATCTTAACAAAGGCTAAGGTAAATTACCCTAACCTAATTTGGGGAGGAATCCTACACTGGACCTCAATTTACTTTGCCCGCTCTGGACCATTTCTGGAATCTCTAGGCTGACCCCTACAAGGCTAGGCTTAACCTACTCTACAGTTAGACTGGAGATATTAGGGGTGTATTAATTGGGGACCAACTCATACAGAGCATTTTTCCCACTCCAAGGGGGAGAGGGAGGTATGCATGAAGGGGGGAGGGTAGCCTAACCTAACAAGGGAGGAGAGGGGGTAACCTAACCTGGTAGATCAGGCCCACCCAAGTGTGTATATATATATATATATATATATATATATATATATATATATATATATATATATGAATTGTATGTGTATATACTCGTATGTAGGTGTGTATGCATGTTTGCATGTATGTGTGCATGTTTGTATATATGTATAGGAGAAAGTAAAACAAATCTTCTTTATTAAGACGTGTATATGTGTATGCATGAAGAGGACCAGGACTAGATCCTCCAAAGGGGGAGTGGGTAACCTAACCCAACAAGGGTAATAAAACACAAGAAGGAAAGAGAGGAGGAGAGAGAAGAGAAGATCCTTTTGTGTGCATATCGCATCGCATAATGGAGTCTTCAAAAGCCATCCTGAGAGGCTTTAGCATCACTGCCATTTGGCATAGGAGCCAGCCAATCGTATGGCGTAATCGGCTGTGAGACAGTTTTTTTAGAGGGTAAGCAGCCAGAGAATACAGCCAGTCGCCTTAGTTTAATGACTTATATATACATATATAGCTAGCTGGAACGGCATCACCACTCACAACAAATTCTTAAAGTAAAATGTGGCCATCCTGTCGGATCACGAACCCCCGCCAGTCGAAACAGCTAGAGAATACACCCAGGCTGCCCTACCCCCCTACACATTGTATCGCTCTCTCTCTCTCTCTCTCCAGAGGGATGGTGTCCACCTCAATGACAAGGGTAAAGGTGTGCTAGGCGCGCTGCTCGACCGGCACCTATACAGAATGGTGAGGTCGAGTCCTGGGAGAGATGATGGGCCCCCACCGGGGAGAGATGAGGATGAGCCGGTGGCGGACGTACCTTCGACTGAAGGTGCGGCGAAGTACAGATGGGTGACCCTCCTCCTACGTTGGAGGGGGCTCAGTCTCCTGTGGAAGTTGCCCCCTCGTTAGTGAGGGGCTCTTCAACTCCCGACAGCCTTGGCTGTTCGGGAAACGGGTCGTGCTAGGGGGCGGTCAGAATAGGGAAGGCTCCCTCCGTGCAATGCTTTTTAATGCTAGGTCAATTAGGAACAAGTTTCGCGAGCTACGGGCGCTCTTAGCATCAGAATACCAGGATATCGTTGCTATCACCGAGTCCTGGATTCATACTGATCGTAGGGACTACGTTGGGGAGTTCGAAATTCCCGGGTATAGAATGTTTCGCAAAGACCGCACCCGTGGGGAGGGGGGTGGGGTACTAATATACGTCAGACACGTTGAGTCCGGTTGACTGCCAGTTCCGGTCGGAACGGGAGCTGCTTGGCGTCGATCTGAACGTGGGAGGGACGAACTATAGGTTAATCTTGGTGTACAGACCTCCGCATCTCCTCCTCGAGGAGGATACAGCCCTGTACACCGAACTCAGTAGCCTGCTAGGGGATAGGGTGTGTGTAGTTTTAGGAGACTTCAACTGTCGCGGCATAAAGTGGGAAAACAGGACTGCCGATGCTGAAGGGAGGAGGCTAGTTGACTTTGCTGATGAGAACTTCCTCACTCAGTGGGTCAACGAGCCTACACGAGGCGAAAGCGTTCTAGACTTAGTATTCACGACCGAAGACAACCTCGTCACTGGCCTCACCGTTGACGAATCGTTGGGCGGGAGTGATCACGGTATTATTAGGTTCCGTGTGTGCGTCCCTCGGGTGAAGCGTAGTAACTCGAGAGGCAGTAAGCTCGATATCCGGCGGGCGAACTTTGTTAGCCTCAGGGATAGCGTAGCAGAGATGGGGTTAGAGGTTGGCGGCGATGTTGAGGGAGTGTGGAGTGCATTCCGGGATGAGTTTATGGTGCTGCAGTCTGCTGCCATACCCTCAAAACTGGTCACCCCTGCTTCAACGCAGCCTAAGTGGTTCAATCGTGGCATCGCTTCGGCTATCCGAAATAGGAAAGTAGTGTATAGGAGGGCGAAGGCCAATCGTTCCCACGAGAACACTGAAGCGTATGTCCGCCTGTGTAGGGAAGTGAAGGCGAAGGTTAGGCTAGCGAAACGTAACGAAGAACTACGGGTGGCAAGCCTCTGCAAGAGGAACCCTAAGGAGTTCTTCAGTTATGTTAATAGTAGAAAGCCTATTAGAAGCATGATAGGTCCTTTAAAGGACGGAAGCGGCGTTCTGCGGACCTCCGACGCGGACATCGCTAAGGTGCTTAATGAGTACTTTGCGGGAGTGTTCACCAGGGAGGATACCCGCGTCATCCCCGAGCCAGCTGTGAGGCACGAAGGTGCTGACCTGGATAGTGTTAGATGTACCGCGACAGTCGTTGCTCATAGAATAGACAAACTGAGCGCGTTTAAGGCTCCTGGGCCAGACCAGTTTCTCCCCAGTGTTTTGCGAGAAGTGCGCGACCAGGTGGCTCCCCACCTGGCTACAGTCTTCAACAAATCGTTGGAGATGGGCCAGGTGCCTGGTGACTGGAGAGAGGCCAACGTGACCCCTATCTTTAAGAAAGGGGATCACGAAAGTCCAGGGAACTATCGTCCTATTAGTCTCACTTCAGTTGTAGGTAAATTATTAGAAAGGATAATAGCTGATAGAATCGTTGACCATTTGGATTCCTACAAGCTGCTTGGGGACTCCCAACATGGGTTTAGACGGCATAGGTCGTGTCTCACCAACTTGCTCGAGTTTTTTCCACGTCATGTTGAGTGAGTACGATAAGAGTAGGGCGATTGATATACTTTATCTCGACTTTCAGAAAGCCTTTGATAAGGTACCTCACCGCCGGCTAATGGCGAAAGTGCGCGCGCTGGGTATCGGTGGGGAAATAGGTAGGTGGATTGAAAACTGGCTAAGGAATAGGCGGCAGAGGGTGGTAATTAAAGGGGCTAGTTCGGGTTGGGCCTCGGTCACTAGTGGGGTTCCTCAGGGTTCCGTTTTGGGGCCACTGTTGTTTACCATTTACATAAATGATATCGACGGTGGCATCGTCAGTCGGATCGCCAAATTCGCTGATGACACCAAGCTTGGGGCCAATGTTGGGACGCCCGAAGCGATCGAGGAACTGCGTGCGGACCTAGGTAGGATAGGAGAGTGGTCCGAAAAATGGCAAATGCCGTTTAACTTGGGTAAATGCAAAGTGATGCACATTGGCTACGCCAATCCCAAGTCGGACTACTCGATGTTGGGCAGTAATATCGAGGTGACTGATTTAGAAAAGGACTTGGGTGTGCTAATTAGCAGCGACCTTAAGTTTACGAAACAGTGTGTAGAGATGGAAAAGAAAGCCCAGAAACTATTGGGTTATATCAGGAGGCAATTTCAGTTTCGGAACAAGGAGATTGTGCTCTCACTGTACAATTCCCTTGTTCGGCCGTACCTGGAGTATGCTGTGCAGTTCTGGTCGCCCACCCTCAGGAAAGATATTGAGAGGCTGGAGCGAGTGCAGGCGAGGGCCACAAAGTTGATCCCTTCCGTTAGGCATATGGGCTACAATCGACGGTTACGCGCCCTGAACTTGTTTTCGCTTGAAACTCGGAGGCTGCGCGGTCAACTGATCGAGGTTTTCAAGCTCTTACGAGGGTTCAACGATGTCGATTTTAGAAGTATGTTTAGTTTAAATGATAACCCAACTCGCAACAATGGTTGGAAGTTGGATTTGAAACGGTTTAGGACTAGTGTTGTGGGAATTACGTTACGTATAAGATCTGTGACACATGGAACAGGTTACCTTCGGAAGTTGTGAACAGTTCCTCTGTGGATCAGTTCAAGAAAAGGTTAGACGAAATCTTGCACACTATTTGAGTGTGTAAAGACATTTAGGACCTCAGTCTGCGGAAATTTCTTTTCCTGTAAAATAGTTGATATCTGGAACCAACTTCCCTCAGAGGATGTTTCCAGTCAAAGTGTAAATCTGTTTAAAAATAGGCTAGACAAAGTACAGAACACACTCATAGTTTAAGATTAAAACCTCAGAAAACTCTGCAGGAGATCGCTTGCTCGGTGTCTCTTTGAGCAAGCTAAATATAGAGCTATTTATATATTCTCCACTTTCCTGTAAAATTTCCTTGGCTACTTTTCCAGGGTCAAGGTATTTTCTTCAACCTTTTTCCGTACCTGCCTCTGGCAGGGAGGGAGCGGAGGGTGGGGAGAGAGCCTTCTACTTTTCTATCCAGTTTTCTACTACTGCTAGCATAGTTTGAAAGACAAAATTTTCCCTGGCACCCGTTGCCATTGGTACCTCCTCGGTATGGGCCGCAAGGCCTTTTGAGGTACTTCTTTTCCTTGTAACTCTCTCTCTCTCTCTCTCTCTCTCTCTCTCTCTATATATATATATATATATATATATATATAACATTTAACTGCAAACACGCAGTATAATTAACGTAAAGAACGACACTTGTATAGGAGATATTCCGCGCAAGATGAGAGAGAGAGAACGAAACAAATGAAAAAATGAGGTAACCACCCGGGAATCGAACCCGGGATCTTCCGATTGCCTGTCAGATATGATAACCACTACACCATGGGCCTCACTCATTCAAATGCCATAATTCCTCTACATACGCGCAGAAACCAATGCCCCAAGGAGGCACCTCCCGCATGCCGTAACATTATATACATTTAACTGCAAACACGCAGTATAATTAACGTAAAGAACGACGCTTGTATAGGAGATATTCCGCGCAAGCGTCGTTCTTTACGTTAATTATACTGCGTGTTTGCAGTTAAATGTATATAATGTTACGGCATGCGGGAGGTGCCTCCTTGGGGCATTGGTTTCTGCGCGTATGTAGAGGAATTACGGCATTTGAATGAGTGAGGCCCATGGTGTAATGGTTATCATATCTGACCGGCAATCGGAAGATCCCGGGTTCGATTCCCGGGTGGTTACCTCATTTTTTCATTTGTTTCGTTCTCTCTCTCTCATCTTGCGCGGAATATCTCCTATACAAGCGTCGTTCTTCACGTTGATATATATATATTAGGGTGATGCAAAAGTGGGGGAGTAAAATTTTTTTGTTTCAAATTTTTGAGATACCCTCTCATTTGGTTTAATTTGGTGGAAAAATGATCCTGGGGAAATTTCGGGTCAAAATTCGAATATTTGGAGGTCGCGCCCGCCATTTGAAAATTTGCTGATTTCCATGACACCCAGGAGGTACAGCAAGCGTCACGTTACTTTTTTTTTGAGTGGAAGTTCCCCACGAGGCCTATCATACCACCTTCCTCTTTTCCATTTGTTCATAAAACAGATACAATACAATAGATATTTACAATAGATACATAGAATGGATATACTCGTAAATTTTACTGTTGCGTCAAAGATACGAGAGTTTTCTTAGTTTTGTCCGGAAGCTTCTTCCGATAATTTGATACAACTTGCAGTAGATATTGCTTCTGTTGTTCATCATTGGTAATTAATTTGTTATAATCTTCAATCAATTTCACTCCTCTTTCAGCAATATCATTAACAACTTTCATGTGATTCACTACGTTCTTTGCAACCCAATAACTCTCATCGAGAAGCCAATCTTCTACTGGTTTGCTCAAGAACGTTGAAGACAATCCGAGTATACTGAAGAAGGACTTTGTGTTAGCAGTTACAAAATCTTCAAGCTGCTTATTGTCAATAGTTTTGATGTCTATTTGTGTCTTCTTTGGAGGATCTGGCTCCGAAGATTTTGTAAGAGCCTCCTTCATTTTTCTTTTGGTGTCAAAGCTGATTTTATCATCAAAGAAAGCCAATGCGATCAACTCTTCTGAGAGATACCACAAATGATTCTTGAATTTTTCTAAACCAGCATTTGCTAGTTGTTCATTTGTGCTTTTGTAGCTGTGAAGATTCTTGAGAAGACTCAGATCATTTCGTGGAGCACTTGCTGCGCAGGGTGCTGAAAACCAATGCTTAATATAAATTGAAACAGAAAACCAACAAATTTCTTTTAGATTTCTTTCTTCTATTGCTGTTATTTTGAACTGACTTTTGAACATAAAGATTTTCATTGAATAAATGACTTTCGCCATCCAACGGGCTCTATGATAAGCCCCAGGCTTCCTGAATTTTATTCCAGTCGTTGGAGTACCGCCAAGCAAGATGATTGTCAGTTCCAATAACTTTCTGTAATCGTCGCGAGGTTGATCTTCATTGATTTTTCTTGCTGCAAAGTTGATGATTTCCTCTTTTTCCTTTTGTGGATAATTTTCTAATTTATCGTATGAAGTTAGATTAATCTTATTCCAGTTTGTTTTGAATCTTTTGAATAACTGAATGTCAGGGCCTGATGAAGCCTGTAATGCAGGGGATACCACTGCTTCCAACATGATTTCAAGGATATGGTGTCGACAAGGACACCACAACAAATCTTTCTCCATTTTCTGTTCAATTAGGACACAAGCTCCGTTTTTACGACCTGTGTTCGATGCAGTTGTATCGAAACACATGCCTTTTACCTTATCTATTAGATTCCAATCAATGATCGCCTGATGTACTGCATTTGCAGTATCCTTTCCTGTGCCATGATCTATATTTGGCACTCCAAGCAGTTGATCTTCTCCACTGCCAGAGATTAGGACTGGCAACCGATCAACAACCTCATTCCCGGTAATGTCTTCGAGGAGTTTGCCATCCCAATGAACAATCAAGGGTTTGTCAGCTTGAAATTCTTCGTTCAAGTTTTCACTGAACTTCTTTCTTGATTTCTGTCTTGCCCTGCGAATCGATGAGTAGCTAACATTGTAATTCTCTGGATCTTTTCCAACATTTGCAATCGTTGGAATAATTATTAAAGAGGCTGATCGGTCGCTGATCTTAGCAACATCCAATGAGGAAAGCAGATTTTCATTCATAATCTTGAATTTTTTTCTTGGAAGGCCTCTTTTGGATGTTGAGGGCACTTCCAGATCTACTTCTTCTTCCGTAGATGCAGGTGAATCACTGCAGGAACTGCTGCTGCTTGCAAGAACAACTGTTTCATCAAATGCACTTGATTCATGTAACCTTTTCTTATCCATTTTTTCATGTCTCTTCGCAGCTTCCTTTCGACGTTTTTTCTTCATCCTTATCAACTGCCATCATTTTACCCTTTCGACCTTCCCTTTGTAGCCGTAGAAACTCTCTATCTTCCTCAATAGTTATTAACTCGTTAGCATTTGCATGCGCAATATCAGAGAGTCCATCCAATTTTTCTTTCCATGTATTCTCTTTCTCTATTGAAAACTTCGATTTTTTTCCTTTGCTCTTCTTCAGCCCTTGCCACTCATCATACAGTTTATTTAATTTCTTCACAACATTACATTTCTGGGTTGTTGGTATTCCTGCTCTCTGCCACACTTCCAATACATCATTAACGGTTGAAGTTAATGCTTCTCTGACAGTTTCATTCTTGATATGTTTATAATTCATGAATAAGGAAATTACTTCTTTCTTTGATGGAAGCTTACTTTGATTCAATTTATCTATTTGTTGACCGATCAGCCAGATATCTGTTGAGCTTCTTGATCTCATTTTGTCACTTGATACATTTACGCCAACGATAAATGAATTTTTGAAATCCATTCCGGCAAAACTCGGAACTTTTGAATACGAAACCAAAATTTCACAGCAGCCTTAACTTCTTCGTCAGACTCGTAGCGATTTCCACAGAGATGTTCTTTAAGTTTAGGAAGGAGGTGAAAATCGCATGGTGCTAAATCGGGGCTATATGGTGGATGCAGCAACACGGTGAATTGCAGATCCTCAATTGCTTCTCACGTTTGAACACTGGTGTGAAGCCGTGCGTTGTCATGGTGAACAATGACTGCATTTTTGTGGGTGCGAACCCACCTGATCCATTTATTCAACTTCTTCGGAGTTTCAATATAACGTGCGGAGTTGATTGTTGTCCCTTTTTCCGTAAAGTCTTCGACAACAACACCATTGATATCCCAAAAAACAGTCGTCATCACTTTTCCAGCAGATTTTTTAACTATGAATTTTTTTGGTTGCGGTGAATTTTTGTGCCGATATTCCATGGATTGCCGTTTATTTTCAGGGTCATAATGGTGGAGCCACGTCTCGTCTCCTGTCACAATTCACCTTCATTTTCGAAGCGCTGCAGATTTTCTTGGCAAATGCGTAGTCTCTCAGTTTTCATCTCGGCAATGAGCATGCGAGGCACCCATCTGGCGCAGACCTTTCGGTAAACGAGAATACTCATAATGTGCCCCACTCGCTCTTTGGAGATATCGAGCATTGCAACAATTTCATTTTGTTTAATGCGACGATTTCCACGAATCTGTTCGTCAACGTAGTTCCGATGAGATTCATCGGCTGCCGTTACAGGCCTTCCACTTCGCGGTTTGTCTCGCAAACCTTCTTGCCCTGCTTCTTCTTTGCACTGCCTCAGCCAACGTCGAACGGTACTCACATCAGCATACTGTTTGCCGTACACAGCTTGCATTCGCCGATGAATGTCTATGGGAGCAACACTTTCCGCGGTCAAAAATTCAATTACGGCACTTGTTTGACGCGAACGTATTTACTCCTCTCCATTGTAATCGATATTGAGCCACGTGTGGAATGAGTGTAGACTATATTAGGCTATAACACAAAACCGGTTTTATCTGGTTACCTCTACACAATCTGGAATGGGGTGGGAATATCAAGTTATAACACAAAACCGGTTTTATCTAGCTACCTCTACACAATCCAGAATTATTCAAGTGGAGGCATCACTTTTCAGCCCACCGTCGTACATTAGGAGCAAAACAGGAATAATACATACATGGTTTATTTAACACGTATATTTACAAAAAGCATAAAAATAACAAAACCAGTATATATAAGCAAAACAAAAAATAATACAGCTAGTACAGAACAATTCTATATACAACAAAATGAGAATATCCAACACTTGATTAATATATATATTCGTATAAAAATAGGAAAATGGAAATATATGCTTTAAGGTCAGTTTCTACCACGCTTAAATAAAAGAGTAAACTCAAACGTAATCGAGTCCACATTTACATCCTCATTGCTTTGTACTACACAATAAATGCGATTTAACATTAATTCACCACTGAAAGTATGCGGGAGTCAGTATTCAATATAAAGGGCTTTCAACTCGTTTAACACTATTTTTGTACCCACTTTACAGTTGGGAGTCAAACTATCACGCTCTTTAAACACGGATAGAATACAGTCAAAAGCACACATAAAGATGACGCTAACCTTTTCAACTGTAAAATCTTCTTCGCATCGCATATCGGCAATTGAAGTATGTTTCTAAATCGTCCCGACAACTGCGTCTTATATAAAGAAATAATTCTTCAGGATGAACAGTGAAGGTGAGTTCAGCCCTGTACCGTTCTAGTCCTTTGTACCAAAGTTCAAGATATTTAGAGGAATCTATACCTTCTAAATACGTATCCAGTTCCAAACCATTCTCGCCTTGTTCGTCCCTACACTTGGTAAAATCATCGAGCAGGGCGGTGTAAGTGTATTCAAGCACTGTCAAAATAACACATATCAGGGTGCATCACTAATCTGTTCTCTTTTTGTGCCTACACCCACAGGTATTTTATAACTGTCTTCACCCTACTTCTCAATCACCACGAAGATTCTGTTCATCTTGTCAACGTTTAAATAAATAATATTGCGTTTACCAGATTTTGACTGTCTACATTTCGTTTCAAGTACATAATTAATAGCACCGGTATTACGGCTGAATACACGCACAGACTTCAACACGGACACGTTGTATACCTCATTGAGGATGCTGCTCAACGGGAGCTCCATCTTTTAATAGTTTTCTATTGATCCTGCTAGGAGAGAACGCCCAGTCGGGTCAAGCACTGAGGCGACTATGAGCCGCCGGTGCGCTGTTTGACTCGGCTGGACCGTGCGGGCGGCTGGGGAGGTGGGAGGTGTGGGGGTGGTTATATGTCACACGGATTGCATAATGAAAGCTGCGAAGCGTTAGTAATGCAGATTCGTGTACGAGATTGTTCCAATATGAAAGACTCGATGCGCACTGGCAAATCATCCGAATATTTAAAACTGTACCCCATTATACTGGACAGGTGTTTAGAGGATTTTTCCATCTGCGATACATGAAATAATATCGGATTTAATGTTTTATCATGCACACTTCCTGGAATACGCACCATACATCTTCTACAACGTTCAGGGGCAAATGTGCTCACCATTGTATTTTCTCAAGTAAGAACTATGCACATATAAAATTTATTAGCTCTCTGGCGATCTATATGAGAGAAACATGTGTCCATATTTGGACTTTTTGCTAAACAAACGATAACTAAACTCTATTGAAAATTCGCGTAAACCTTTAGCTACAATTTCGCTGCGCACCTCATCATGATATACATGGATTTAGTGGTAAAAATATTTTATTAAATTGTCCATAATCACAAGATTTACATTCTCCGCCACAGTGTACGCGTACTCGGTGTGATGTAACATGGTATAATATCTCCTGTCACACCAGTCATCAACAAGGTTCACAACCCAGATCCTTTGTTTCTCTTCTGCAAGCGTTGATTCTTTCACTTCACGATACATGTGCTCTATAGTACAGTTTAATCCTACAACATATTCCATTACATCGTTTGAACAGCGAAACCCCACAATGCTCTCACCAGAATATCCGTAGAGTATTTGGACGTTTTGCTCCTCATCCTTCGCACGATTTAATGTGGCCTTAAAGGTTTCAAAGGAGGGATGACTAGAAATTCTTTCAGTGTTCACCACATCTGTAGACTTTAGCGAGCACCACTTCAGGAATGTAGAGCATGCAATATCATCGGTCGCGTAGGCTGTTGTGAAACTGCCTACAGGTACGTTTGTGACACGTAATTTGTCTGTAGCCAATTCGGTACTGTTGTACTTTATTATGTACGTATGACCCACATTCACGATCTCCATGACCTCTTTATCGATGGTGTTTGTGTAATCCTATACTTCGTTATAACTTTGAGCTAGATGGACGTTCCCCTTGTCTGTATTCTGGGAAAATTTCCCCCAAAGCTTATTTAGGCACAACTTTGCACTAAAGCGCTTGCCAGGATTCCGCACAACTTGGCTCCGTTCAAGCTGTATCCCTTCAAGATCACGGTAGCGTTGAATATACACCGATTTTTTATTTTCAGTCTCAACTCCTCGCGGGTATGCTAATGCTTCTACCTTATCCTTCAAAAAAGTATTTATATATGGTGTGAAAAGGTTGGGGAGCTTCTGAAACCTCCACACTTCATATATCTTCAGTATTCTGTACCAGTGACGAATGGCTAGGGACAGCTCAGGACTTGTATAAACGCCTCTGATCTTTCTCTGGCTGATTGTATGATTGCAGTCCCCATTGTTCTCCTCTGCGCACTTCACATACAGAGGGAACATGAGTTTGTGGTCTATAACAATGGGCAAGATTGGCATCCATAAGTTGCGAGGGGAGAGCACATCTACGAAAGAAAGACCAAAGTAGTTCTACCATAGTAGTTCTACCTTCGATGGTAGGCATGGCGGGACACACGAGTTTTTCAGGTAAGCCTACGGGGTACGGATTGTTCTTCATCACGTAAGGGTATAATGAGTAGAAATCGTAGTAATGAATCTTCATCCCTGCCATAGGTGGAAATTATAGTTTGAAGGGGTTTGTGTGTCCACCAAACAAACTATCACCGTATTTGAGAGGTGTCCAGCACCATTGAACACTTGATGGTGCTTATTTCTTCGCGGTACCGTTCATCGGCTTCCATCCAGGCATCATATTCGTATTCCCACAAAATCTTGTGAATGAAATGGTACCTTATAAGTCGGTCGAGGGTACGGGTCCATGCGAAACTGTCGGCGGGAGATCTGCCATGGATATCTCCTATGATACCACACTCAGCACGTGGGTATCCATGCCACCAGCACCCTTTAAAGGAGTAAGCCGTCTTCTCACCAGTGGCGGGGCCCTCACTTAGACCATCCACCCAAAAAACACGGCCATTGATCGTAATGGTCACTTCCCCCGTGTTGCGAGCATGTTTTATGTATAAACCGGTCTGTTGTTGTATGTGTATGAGCCAGTAAATAGCTTCATACCCATAAGTGCGTGGGTTGTTTCGGGGAATGACGGCTAGTTTGTCTTTAGGCATGAAGTTGCTCTTGAACACAGCAAAACACAACGAAGCGATCGTGGTTGCGGCTTGTAGCGGATCACAGTTGAAGCGGACTATGTACATCCTTCTAAAGGGTTGAAAGCATACTCTAGGTACGCGTACGTCATTCACACAATAACGATCACATTCATCCGCTATAGTGTAAGGATTATCTTCATTAAAACTGTTGTAGTGGAGCTCAATGTCTTCACGTTCGCCTGCACTCATGCTGTCATAGTTAAAGTAATGTTTTGGGGGCGATAGTCCTACATAATTTAAAGTGTGAGGAAAGTGTAAGGGAAATACTCTTTTGAAACTTCAGCGTCTACGCCCATCACCTTGGATAGCTTAGCTAAAATACAAGGTGTGAATAACAGAGTGTCTTTAAACTGAACATTTCATCTTATTTGCATCTGTATAAGCTTGTTACCTCTTTTCAAGGGATCACCTGTAAATATCTCTGAGGACTCGTGTTCAAGCAGCTCCTTATAAAGGAATTTTTTATCAAATTTTGCAGCGTTATAGGCAAGAATATACACAGTCACTTTTTAAAACTTGTCCGCTAACTTGACAATATAGTTCACAAAGAGTTTAGCAGGGGAATCTCTTCCAGACACCTTAAAAATGTTTGTTCGTTTACCATATTTGCCACATTCATCACACTCGACGGTCATGCACTCGTCACAGATAGTCTGGCTTACAAGTAAATGTGGCATAACCTCTTTTGTTTCAGGGTTTGTGTAAGTCTCTATATCGTAGTATACAGTTATGCAAGGTTTATTTTTAGGCTTAGCATCTTTGATATAGCAAATATGTTTTATATTTCTCATAACATGTAGTACAACAAATTTCATCACATCTATGCCCGAACTCACCGCTATCATTCAACGTATGAAACATTCCGCACTCGCAAATTCTCCCTACACATCTCACTTGATTTATAGAATTCAAAACAGGTATTATTAAAAAACATGCGTCTACATACGTTACAGTCCCTCTTCTCAGCCTCAACTATTCGACTTTCACATTTGGGGCTTTTACACTGCTCGCATACCATGTGGAAATCCTTACACTGTTTCAACAGGTCATTTGTAAATTCGAGACAACCCTTACACAAATCGTGATGCCTGCCATATTTTCGGCTTTTATCATAACTTGCGTAAAGAACCCTTATATTGCGGATGGGGAGATACGTTGTCCCTGACAATCCTAAAGCAAGTAGAGGCTTTGTATGTTCTCTTACACTGCTTTTAAAAACATACAACTATACGCACATCCATTTCCTGCTCTACCCTTCTCAACTCTTCAGGCCCTATATCACAGTCAAATTTGAGCCTGCAGTTTGTGGCAAGTTTACGTGCACAACCGTCGGGAACCAAATTTATTTGGCGACCCTATTTAGCATAGTAAACATATGAGCGAAGACTATTGCTATGAAGCCGCAACTATGCTCGGAGTTTATATGCCGTCTGTAAATAGCCTCATTGAATTTAAATGTATAAGTTGCGGCCGTATGTCCAACATCATGGAAAACGTCGTGAATATCTATCGTGAAGTTGTCCATATTAAATTCGGTACTGCTTTCAGAGGCCTGCATTATACAACTCAAAATGTGCTCCACATCCCTCACTGCTTTGAAGGGTAAACTTCACAATATGCTCAATCACGCGCCGTAGTCTGTGTTCAACACCACTGATATACATGGCTCGCGGGTCGACTCTGACTACGTACCGGTTTCTAGTCAGGGCTGGGGGTTGGGGGTGGCGCTGCGCACCAGCTAGAATGATATGTTACTGTCTATAGATTGAGGTGTTGCTGGCGAGGTGGAGGGCACAGCGGAGGTTGGTATTGAATAGGAATAAGTGGATACAGTTTTATTTGTAGAAGGGCTACTGTAGGGGTTGTACCGTAAGACGTAGAGGGCTGGGGTTCTATTACATTTTCAGAACTTACTGTGGGTCTAATGGCCGACGCACTCGTGGGGAGTTTTAAACGCTTTACACCTGACGTGGAAGGTGTTTCAGCAATGGGGACGTTGTCATGCACACGCTTTCTTCTCGAAAAGTCGAATGGAGGTGCTACAGTTGTCGTTGCTGAGGGTTCCCGAACGGTAGCGGGGGTGATGGTGCAGTCTGTAGCCTCAACAACAACTACACTATCGTCGCTATCATGAACTCCATCTGCAATATTTACGATGGGGACATATTGCTGTACAGTACCTCATTCTCGCCATCATTCACGGTTCTGGGAAGAAAAAAACAGGACTAGAACATAAGGAGCATCACTTAAAATTTTATTATATTTTGTAAATGTTCCACTTAAGAGTGTGGCGTGTTAGAGATGGATTTTGTAAAAAATTCAGGTTCACGAGCCCTTCTACATGCATTATATCCGGCCCTGCAGGCTGTGGCAAAACCGTGTTTATGGTTAAAACTTTCAAAGATCTGTTCTCAAATTTTGTGCATAAAGTGCTATTTGACATATCAAGCCGTATTCAACGAGTACCAAGATGATATTTTGTTCTACAAAGGTGTTTATGATGTTAGTTCTATAAAGGGCAGCGAGCACGCGGTTATTGTAATTGACGATCTCATGTTAGAAATGGATAAAACGTTTGCCGAGACATTTACAGTGTTCCCTTCCACCATCTTAACATAATTGTATTCTTCATCAATCAGAATCTATTTTTCAAAAATAGATACATGCGCGATGTATCGCTAAATACACAATATCTAGTCTTATTCGCACAACGTAGAGATGTGGCACAATTTGGGGTATTAGTCAATCAAATATTCCCTAATCAGCGTAAGGAGGTTTTGGAAGTTTATAAAAAAGCTATAAGCCTACATTACGGATATTTGGTTTGTGACCTTCATCCGCGAAGCACGTTTAGGGTGCTTCAAAGAACGATACATTACCAAACGAGGCTGGAACGTTGTATATCGCAGAATGACAAAGAGGTTGAAGAAATACCATGAATTAATAAAAATCTATCATCGGCTGCCACGAACTCTCCAGCACCTGTTTGTTAAAAATATTGACTCCGAGTTTTTAAAATACATCTGCGAAATCTGTCTTAACGTTATAAAATGCAATGTACCAATGAAGCCTTCTCAGAAGTCTCGCTTACGCCGTTACAAGAACATAATACACGCACTCGCTTGTAAAAGTCAAACTGTGGGGGAAGAAATAGTTAATTATTGAGCAAAGAAGGGGTTCATTCCTATCCATCTTATTTTCAGTTTTGATCCCTTTACTATCTAGTTTAATATAATGAAGAAAATAGTCTTAATTCTACACGAGGCAGGGACGTAGCCAAGGGGGGGGGGGCGGCGACGGAGGATATAGGATATATTTAATATAATATATGAAAACTATAAGATCAATACCTGATTTCAAATTTCAGAAAATACAAGTAATTACATCATAATATAGCTTAGATTGTACCAATGTGACTGTCCTATCCAAACGTTTGCTGGAAAGGGTACATATTTCATGTGGATGGCTGTATAGTGGCTGTTCAAAAATGGCAGTTGCACTGACATTTTCTGACAGTTTTTGCACAAAATAAGCTTAAAATGCGCTGGCTTACGGGGCTCCACCCCGGACCTCGTTGGGAAAGCTTCCAGCTCTCCCCCAGCCCCCTAACTGTATGGGCTCACCAGATTCACCACGGAACCTGACGAACGTAGCTCAAGTTCGTCCCCCCTTGGGACATTCCTGGCTACGTCCCTGACATGAGGTGTACGCTTCACTACAAAACACAAAGCGTCCAGATATGGTTCTAGAACCCCGTTAAAGCAGGCATAAAAGAATGGGAAGCGAATTGGTGGACCTATTAAACAGTGAAAAGTCTCCTGATGAGAAAAGAATCTTATACCAAGAAGCTCTGCAGAAAATTTTTCATGAGTACGAAAATTATAAAAAACCGGTGGAGTTCCTCGTGGTTGTAAAACATGGGGGGGCGATACTGATCATGTATTAAAAAATAGTCTGCCTCATACATTGAGGAATAAAAGCCTAAGTTTTTATAATCTATTGAGTGAGGATCCCATTATACAATAGTCCGATACAGCCAAGGTCGTTGTTGAGGGTCAGAGGTACAGGGTTCTAACATCATTGATATCGTACATGATTTGGTGAGAAAGTGGGATAGGCCATCACCAGCAGGATGGGAGCATATTAAAGCTAGACTACAGCAAATAAACATCCCAAACACACTAATAGGTAACCAGAACAGGTTAAAAGACTTGGGGGAAGCAACGCATGTACCACAGCTGAACACGCCTTCGACTACGGTGCTGAAGTCTCTAAAGAGGAAGAAGAAGAAACCAATCAGCAACGCCCAACCCTACCCGCAAGCCTCTAAAATTGCAAATGGCTAACATATTAATAAAAAGTTATTATGACATTTCTAATCCAACCTCTACGGGAGTGTTAATAGACAGTACAGAGACGTTTATAATGAGGGAATAGAGAAAAAAGATGTTGAGAGGCTTTTGCATGAGCAGGACGCTTATACACTTCATAAACCGGTGAGAGAAGGTTTAAAACTGCCAAGACAGTAGCTGCATCGATTGATTCTATTTGGCAGGCGAATTTAACAGACATGCAAAGGTATTCGGTTTATAATGGAGGCTATAAATACATTCTATTTATAATAGATCTATTCTCTAGATCAGGGGTTCCCAAATTGTGTTCCGCGGAACACTTCTCACGGTATACAAGTGTTCCGCGGAACACCAATTTGGGAACCCCTGCTCTAGATATTTGTGGTTAATTCCACTGAAAAATAAGTCGCCTGAAACAGTTGCTAAAGCTACAAAAGCACTGATGTTGAAGGAAAAAAAGATTCCCGGCAATGTTTGTACGAACATGGGGAAAGAATTTATAGGACGAGCTTTTCAGAACATGTTAGCAGAGTTTAATATCAGTTATTACAATAGCAATTCTATACATAAGGCATCTTTAGCCGAAAGAATTCAGCGTACCATAAAGGAACGCATGCATCGCTATTTCACACATAAAAATATATAAAGATATACGAGTATATAGACATTCTGGAGTCGCTGGCTTCACGCTACAACCGTTCACACCACCGAACGATTGGTACATACCTAACGAATTTTTTAAAAGAGGTACACATACAGAGCGTGAGGTGAGAAAAGATAATCGTTGAGCACCACCACGCTCTGTGCGTTTCAAAATCAATGATTATGTAAGACTGTCGCATTCGGGGAATAAATTCGCGAAAGGATTTGAGCAAGGCTGGACTCGTGAGATTTTTCAGTAAGAGCTATGAAGCCTAAAGAAGAGGTGATGATGAATAACGCTGAAGATTTGAATGGGGAAGAAATTGCAGGTGGCTTTTATGGCGACGAGTTGCAGAAAGTGACATTTAATTTAGGAAAAAAAGTGTTTAAAATTAAAAAATTTTTACCTGGTAAAATGACTAGGGTACCCAAAAAGCTTCAACACCTATATAAAGGCTGATGCAATAATGAAACTTAAATAGTATACAACATGGCACCTAACCACTTCTAAGTCAGACTACCGTCCTCTGACTCTCTGTCTGTATGAGGGCCGTGCCGATGGGTAAGGCGGCGAGGAGGCCACCTCAGGCGCCTTTGGGAAGGGGCGCCAAAAACTTGACAACAATAAAAATGTCTGGAAAGTCAATTACATGAGTAATAAAATACAAAATGAATTGATGTCAATAATTGCTGACAAAATTAAACAAAAAATTACTGACCTTATTAAAGATGCTAAATATTATTCTATAATCGTTGACTGTACACCGATAAGAGTCGCGTTCAACATTTATCCCTAGTACTAAGATTTATAACAAAAGATGAGAAATCTGGTCAATATGTGCCTCATGAACATTTTATTTGCTTTATTCCTATAACACAGTGTTCTTCAAAGTACTGAAACCATTACGCTATCAGCTGCCACTAATTTATGATGCTTTCGTCGAAATTGCCAAGGACCAAAACAAAAATAATTTGGTAAAACATGAAACCCAATGCTTAGCTAAAAAATTGATACTTTCAAGTTCATCTGCAGCATCGTCATTTGGAATGACGTTCTTTTTAAAACAAACATTGTTTTAACTTTACTTCAAAGTCTTACTTTAGATCTTTCAGAATGTATTAAAGCCATTAATAAAATCACTACATTTTTTAAAGAATATCGCATGACAGGATTCAACGACATATTAGATGCAGGAAAAGAAATTGCAGAACTAGAAATTGATCCGGTATTTGCTACAGAAGCTACAATAACAGTAAGGAGCAAAAAGAAACAATTTGATTATGAAGCAAACGATGTAGTTGTTGATCCCAAAGAAAAATTCAAAATAGATTTCTTTAATTTTTTACTGGATGTCACAATTAATTCTTTAGAAGAAAGATTTTCAAGCATAAATAAACAGAGTGAAATATTTCAAATATTTTACGATGTTTATAACATCAAAAATATGGATTCAGATACTCTTAAAAAAAATTGTAGAGACATCCACATTGCTCTATTGGATGGAGATGATATGGATGTAGATGGAATGGAGCTTAAATGTGAATTGGAGAATCTTTCACCGTTTTTATCTCCACGAATGACTCCATTAGAGGTATTAAATTATATCTATTCTCATGATTTCGTCATTATTTTTTTGAATATATTGGTTTTTCTCCGTATCCTCTTAACTCTGCCTGTAACCGTTGCCAGTGGAGAAAGGAGTTTTTAAAAACTCAAGATAAAAAATTACCTAAGAACAACTATGGGCCAAGAAAGGTTAGTAGGTTTGGCCATATTGTCTATTGAAAGTGAGATGGCAAATTTTTTGGATTATTTGGATACAATTGATACTTTTGCCAAATTGAAAGCTCGCAGAGTATGTTTTTAAATTTCTATCTTTTTCCCTTCTTTGATTTTGATAGGTAAATTAATATTTAATTATATACCGTTCTTAAATTTAATGATTTTGTAAAAATATTTATCATTTCTTAATTTTTTCTCTTAGTGGAGAAGATTAAGCATTTGTTCCTTTTATTTGTAAGCTTCCTAAATAAATATATGAATATGAAAAAGAAAAAATGTACCTGATTTTCTGATTTTGTTTTTAATAAATACAAGTAATTATATAATATGAATAAATACATTTTTTATTATTTCCTACTTTTTTTAACATAGAACTAAATGACTTAGTTTAGTAAAATAAATAAAGGGGCGCCATATTATATCTCGCCTTAGGCGGCAAAATGTCTGGGCGCAGCCCTTGTCTGTACATCCTAACAGTACCCTGTCCAACTTTATAACAGAACTGCGTGGTGGGCCCATTGAACTGGGTCGTGAATCATATGAGGCTGGAATATGCGAATTTCAATTGGTCACGAAGTTTTTCAGTATTGACAAGAAAGAACCCGTTTTTATGATTCTTAGAAACCGTAATGAATGTGAAAAGGCGGGAGTAACTCGGGGCGTTACTAGGCGTTCCGCTCGGAGCGGGGAGGCAAAGTGCTACATTACGGAAGTAACACTAGAGTCAGGTCATTATGACACAACTGAGGATATTGTGAGAGACTTAAATGGGAGTCTGAAAAGTTCAAATCTTACGTCTGATTTAGTATACGAAATCGTAAACAAAGATAAACCGGTTCATACTTTGATGCTAAAATCGAAGGTTAACAGAAATATTAAAGACAGAGCGTTGTTCAAAATTATAATCTAGGGTAAATATGGACCAGCCTTCCAAAGAGATACTTTTCACGAGCCACAGCATGACTTGTGCAGCTTATTGTATCAGCTAAAATTGGAGAAATTGAACGATGGAGACCCTCCCTCGGACATGCGCTATATTTACAGCAATATTGTGGAACATCAGTTTGTTGGTGACACCCAGGCGCTCAATATATATAAGGACGATTGATAGGAGAAGGGGAGCTTAACAGTGGAGCTTCACTTCCGTCGTACTGCAATAGAATGAACCAAAGGCCATTCACAGTCTACCGAGGGGTGAGATACCAGCGTGGGAGCGGAATTGGGTCCATTTTTTCAACTATACTACGTACGGCTGTTCCCTTGCTGAAGAGTGGTGACAGATACCTCGGCAGGAAAGCATTACCATCAGGTCTTACACATTAGAAGTCATAATGGCAGGGACTAAGCCCAAAGAAGCTCTCAAAAAACATTTAAAACGTACAAGTGATGAAATTGTTAAAGATGCAAAGAGAAAAATGCAAGGCGGCGGGAATAAAAACCGGAAAAAAAAGCGCACTGTAAGGAGGAAGAAGAAAAAGAGGCTTCCAACTCGTGGTGTTAAACGTAAAAGGACATAAAAAAGAAATGTTCTAAGCGCATGAAACCTATGGTTGACTACTTTTTTATCTGATGTAAGCTAAGGCTGTTTCGCTCGTGAGTCATAGACTGACTGCTACTTGTCATGGCACGCTTCACCCATCCGAGTAGTTCGCAATGTTGTAAATCGGAGCTGGCCCTCTTTGATATGTCTTCTACACAAACATCTATAGAACATAGCGACTTTATTACAGTTAACCCGCTAAACACTACTAGCTCACCGAGTCACCAGGTGCTCCTATAGAATTCGTGGTCCCTAGCTCAGGCCTTTACTTTTTTGACCCAAGCTGCGTGCACATGTACGCTAAACTACGAATAGCGCATTCAGATGGATCGGATTGCGAAAACGACTACGTCGTATATCCAGAAACAAACTTCCTACACACCATATTCAGTCAGTGTGACGTGTATTTAAATCAGGCTAACGCCTCGGCTGTGTTTCGGTACTGCCACCTACGATCCTATCTGGAAAATGTACTCAGCTTTTCAAAAGAAGCGAAGGATACCTTTTTAACTGACGAAGGTTATTATCAGCCTAAAGATGAAAGTAATATAAAGAGTAAGTTTAAAAAATCTGAAAAGATATTTAACTTTTATGGACGCCTGCACACAGATTTCACGTTCCAAGAGAAGTTGCTTGTGAATGGGGGTCGATATGAAATTAAAACTCACCCGTACGAGCCCTGAGATTTGTTTAAATCTGGGTGCTGACCAAGAAGAGTGTGCTAAACCTGTGGTGATTCATGTTATGGAGGCATATCTTCGCGTACGGCGCGTAAAATTTAGCTCGCCTAAGGAGATAGAAATTGAGAAAACTTTACTACATGCCACAGTGAAATACCCAATTAATAGAGTCCAGATTAAGGTGTTTACAGTCCCTTCAAGTTTCACATCCAAGCAAATAGAAAATGTTGCTCTTGGGATTCTGCCTAAAAGAATATTAATTGGAATGCAGGAACACGCTTCTGTGAATGAAAAATACAAAAACTGCATTTAAATTCGAAAATTTCGGCCTTAAAAATGTAACTCTGTATGTCAACGGGGTAGCTTTAGGTGGGACATTGGAAACGAGTTATTCTACAGATGAGTTTTCACTTTGCTCGCGAGCGTATAACAATTTAACCCACAGCGTCGGTGGTTGTGACGGCTTAGGAACCGGTGTAACGCAGGATGAATTCATCGAGAGATCGAACCTGCACCCTTTCGCTCTCTCACCTGACTTCAGTGGGAGTATAAGCACACACTTAACCTCCCAGCAGAGCGGTAATATCTCACTCAGGTTAGAGTTCGACATCCCGATAATCGCGCCTATTAGCGTAGTAGTTTATCTTGAGTCGCAAGCTCTAATCGCAATTGACAGGTTTAGGGGCGTCGTGACGGACTTTTAAAAATGTATACGATTACACTCCAGAGAGGGATGAAGAGTGACCGATTCACGCGTGACAAATTTATCGGAGTGTTTGCGAAGAATGAGACGGTAAAACTTCCGCCCATGAGAGACTGCGGCACACTTATTGTGAATACAGATGTGAGCAGTGGAGAAGGACTCCATTGGATAGCCGTTTATTTTAAAAATAGGGAGCGAATGTACTACTTTAATTCACTGGGCGAGCATCCATGGAATGATGCTATTATTGGAAAATTTCTCGAACAACTCCAAATTCCAGAAATAATTTGGAATCCCTATCGTTTCCAGAGTTTGTACAGCAAAGTATGTGGGCAGTACTGTTTGTTTTCTCACACATATGACCCGCGGGAACGAATTTACAGTTTTAAAACATTATTCGACTTGTGTAACTCTAAAACTAATGCTGAATTGGTATGTGTGCAAATAAAAGCTCTTCCCTTTTGTAGTCACCCGGTGTAGTGTGAAGTTATATATATATATATAAAATTTAACGACAAATATCTTCAGCAGTTAATTAATTTAAATTGTACCAAATAGCACCATGTGCTGTATAGTTTTTAGTATTATATTGTGTAAATTTAGAAAATGTACCAACTAATATTAAGTTGTGCAACGCTTAAGGACGAGTATTATGTTCTGTAACTAATTTAAAATTTAATAAAATAACAATATATAACCGATATTCATTCTTATCCTATTCGTCTAATACAGAAAAAACTTATATTTCTGCATTTAATTTGCATTCGCTTTGTGGTTCTCTAGAGGACTGCAGAGTTTTGTAAAATTTCTGGTCCTTCACCCTCTTCCACAGCATTGGCACTAAGCTGGATTTCCTCCACAGTATTCTGGAACGCTTCTGCGAAACGCTCCATTTCAGCTCCACTGCTTCAAAAAAAATTATTCCCCTCAAATTAAGTTTTACTCACAATTCAAAATAAACAATTAGCTCTGCGATTTAGTTGCATAATAAAATGTCGATGTTTTATATATATATACTGTGTATATATATATATATATATATATATATCAAGGTTGGGTTAATTACTCTAAAATTTGTATTAACTTAACTTGGCTTAATTGGTAAGAATTTCAAATTAACTTAACTAGTTAGTTTTGGAGGTTATTCTATCGTACCCTGATATATGTTGTTAGGGCTAAAATGAAAGCTGTGGTACGGATTGTCGCACCGCCTTAGACCTACAGCATAAATTACGGTTTAGAGGAAAACAAACTACAGAATGGAATGTTACCAACTTGCAATTTTAACATGATGCTTATACTAACACAACTTCTTTCAAAACTTCACCTTCCTCAAAGTAAATAATTAGTTCTGTGATTTAGTTGCATAATAAATGTCGATGACTTCTATATATATATATTGTATATAGGTTGGGTCACTGCATCAAAAACTTTATTTCAGACCATAAAAACAGAAATAAATAGAAGAAAACATATAAGTCAAATTTAAAACTTTGACAGAAAACGATGAGTTGAAATATACCGACCATAGGCGTATGAGGCTGGGGTCTTGGGGGTGGCAGCCCCCACAGGACTAGGGAATTGAGCATTTTCAAGGCAAATACTGAAATTTTCAGGGCAGATTTTTTCTGACATTCCTTTGTCTTTTTTTTTTACTTCTTGAGGTGAATTAATCACTTGCTACTACACTTGTCGTTAATAATTAAAAAGGAAGTTGAGGACATACTGAATTCTATATCAACTGCAACGCCGTAGTTTTGCTTGTCATTTAGAAATGTAGCAAAATTTTATCTCATTTTTGTAAATTGTAATGTTTTTTATATCAAAGCGGCTTTAATATGTTACTTATACTCTAACCTTTGTGCTATTTTATGCTACACATAGAGCTTATGCGGAAATCAGGGCACCCTGAAAATTTTCAGGGCAAATTTTTTCCGCCCCTCCCCCCCCAGTAAAGTGCCATCCCATACGCCTATAATACCGACTGTATATATATATACACACACACTTGATATATATATACTATATATATATATAGAAGCCCATATATATAAGCAATCAGCTAAAATTACATTTCACAGGAAAATAAACCAAGACACGCCTTGTCGCGCCGGCTTAGACCAGCAGAGAGAAAACGCGGAGCTGAAATGCGAACATATAATTTTCCACTTACAAATCGTGTGTAGAGAAATGTGAGGGAACCCTGGCGTCCATTGCCCCGGGTTGTGTAATACCACAAACGCTATCAATTTCTTGCGAAGTAAAAAGCGTGCGATTGTCTACAGCTTCAAATAGCAGTACTCCCGATTCTGCTCTGGAGAGCAGAAAAACATCACTTCTCAGTATGCGTGCGTATATTATATATATATATATATATATATATATATATATATAATTTAGACTGTCCCAATTTGTAATGTTAAAAAAAATTTATTCGTTCAAAGTCGCATACGTTTTCATTTTCTGACACTTGATGAAACATGCATCATGTGAAAATTTTAGCCAATTTGGTGCATATTTAGTGGCTGCATTAAAAAATATGAAATTTTGGGAGAAATCACAATTTCTTACCTTTGATACCAATTTGCGTCATAAATTTATATTGCTTGATTTTATAATAAACTTGCTTTTGTAGGGGTTAAAAATTTTCTACGATAGAACTGAACAACTTGAAAAAGAAACTGGCGTTGCTCTTCACTGGTCGTAATGGTTTCATTAAAATCAGTGGCAACTTTTACCATTCTTTCAGCGCAGTCATTAAGCACTTTCAGCTGGGAAACTAAATCCTTTCAATGAATATATGCTGGGCGTTCAACCCATGCAGCTGGACCTACTCTCAGAAATGATTAATCAATTTTCATAGCCTTGAAAAAATTTAATGATCTGCATGTTATGAAGTCAGAAAGATTCTTACATTTGAAGTCCGAATTGTTTTACATTTCTACATTCTACCATTGCACCCTTTTCTGAGTAATGTTTTTCTTCTGAAAAAATGCTAAAGGTGCTAAATCCTCGCATAAGTACCAAAGGTGGGATCTGAGTTTGCCTAATGACACAGTCGATATCTCCTTATCAATTTCTTGATAATCTTCCAGCTTTGTTATCATCCATAGATCATTGATAGGGGCACTGGCAGCTCTTGTTGCATTAAACCAGGCTTTTATATGCAAAATATGTTACGCAAAATATGTTATACGTCTGATGGCTTCTTTTTCTTTGTCTCTCAAATTGAATTGTTCTCGGAATAAATAGATTTTTAAGCAATAAATATCTTTTGCCATCCATCTTGCCCTATGGTATACACCAGGAGCTGTAAAGTGTATCCCTCTTGATGGTTTTTCCCCAAAAGAAATGAGGGCTAGCTCTAGGAATTCCTGATAATCGTGGCGCTCATGGTTGTCTCGCAATTTTTCATGCAGAAATTGTACTAGGTCATCATGCTCCCACTTCACCCATTCTAATTCTTTTTCTGACATTTCTCTGGCATCACTTTCAAGGGGAGTAAATTTACTTTTGTCTAACCAAGACCACTGATCTTTGAACCTTGCAAAAATACCTATATCAGGCCCTCGAGATACAAAGAATTTGTCAAAAACAGCTCCCACTACTATTTCAAGAATGTGGTGGCGGCAAGCTAGGAAAAGTATTTTCTGCTGGAGTCCCTGCTCAATGGTGGTGCAGCTTCCTCGATGGATGCCAGTATTGTTGGCTGTTATATTAAAACAAAGACCAGCAATCTAGTTTCGTATGCCATCCCATTCCTTCATTAACTGTAATATTGCTCTACCCATCTTGACTCCTGTACCTTCCACCAATTTAGGGATTCCTAAGAGTTTTTTTACATTTCTACACGAGGCAACAACAGCTAAACGAACAGATTTTCCTCCATCAGAATTGGAGAGTAGCTTTCCATCGAAATGTATAATGAGAGGAGTTTCTGGGTTAAATGTTTTCTTTATTTCTTTACTTAACTTGGCTCTAGATTTCAGTCTTGATCTTTGTATTGATGATTTTGAGAGGGAAAACTGTGGAAAAAACACTACTCTAACATTCTTAACAGTGTGAGTAGGGATAATCTTAAGGTTGAGTGCAGCGAAATGCCTTTGGGAAGGACAAAGGAAAATACTTTGATATCAACTCCTGAAGTAAAGCGGTTAATTAAAGAGTTAAAGACTGGTTCTGCGTCAGGGGTAGATAACCTATCGAATGAGCACTTAAAATATGCCACTGACGTGGTATGTCTGCATATATCATTGCTCTTATCAGCCATGCTTGCTCATAGCTATATCCCTGCAGAGTTCATGAGGATATATATCTTGCCCTGGTCAAAAATAAGTATGGAGACATTCTTTCCAGCAATAATTACAGGCCTATTGCTGTCGCTTCCTGCTTCTCGCAACTACTATAAAAACTCTTATTACTTCGACTAAATTATTACCTATGAACATCTAATCAGTTTGGTTTTAAAAGGTCCCACTCAAATGACCTGTGTATCTATGTACTTAAAGAAACAATATCTAAATACTTTGACAGTAATTCAACTATTCATAGCTGTTTCCTAGATATAAATAAGGCATATGATAGAGTGAACCACAATATTTTATTTAAAAAACTAGAATACAGGAAAGTTCCCATGTACATATTAAATTTATTGAAATTTTGGTAATCCCACCAATCTTTTACCGTTAGGTGGGGCAATGTACTATCCGAATGTTTTGGCTCCTCTTGCGGGGTGAGACAAGGCTCCTTGGTCTCTCCTATGCTGTTTAATGTGTATATTGACGGATTAATTGCTTCACTTAATGAGGCAATAGTGGGATGTTGTATAGATAACACAAGGATAAGTAACTTAGTTTATGCCGATGATATGGTGTTAATAAGTCCCTCTGTTAAAGGTCTGGATCGGCTACTAAAAGTCTGCGAAGTGTATTCGCAGAAACATGATATTCCTTTTAATGTTACAAAAAATAAGGTTATGCAATTTCATACTAAATTCTGTAATTAGCCAGCTGATATTAGGCTTAAAATGAATGGTGAAGTAATTGATAAAGTACAAGAATTTAAGTATTTGGGTCAAACTATCACCAGCGCCTTGAGTGATGACTCAGATATAAGAAAACAATCTCGAAGCTTTTGTGCTAAAGCGAATATGACCATAAGGAACTTTCGGTTCTGTACAAGTGAAGCTAAAGACACTCTCTTTCGTACTTTCTGCAGTAATATATACGGACAGCAACTGTGGGTGAATTATGAAAAAGGTTTCGGCAGAACCCTAAATTTGCTGTAAAACAGGTCTTTTAGACTCTTATATAATTTACCCACGAGATGCTCAGCTTCGCAAATGTTTGCTATCCGCAATGTCCCAAGCTTCCCGGAGGTAACAAGACGTGCTCAACACAGTCTAATGCAAAGAATTAAAAAATCAACCAACCTGATTATCCAAGCTATCCATGAGTCCTGCCATTTATCCTCTAAGCTATGGAATTCTTGGTACGAAAACGTCTGTCTGTAGTTCCACTTAACTTTGACATTACCGTATTATTTCTAATCAACTGTATATATTTCTATCCTTAGTATGTGAACTGTCATTGTATTAATAATATTTGTAATATGGACTATAGTCTGCCAATAAACCTTTTTCATTTTCATTTTTTTCATATATAACTGTTTTAAATATGTATCTTAGCGTAATTTCATATTGCAGCAGAAGTACAAATGACACTGTGATTTTCACCTTGACATTCACCGTAGCCGCACGGTTACATAACATTGGGTTTGAACAATAATTGCCCTAAATTTTAGTACTGAATACTAATATATTACGCATTATAATGCGCACTGCACTCTATTATTTTGTGTTTTGGCAATAAAATCACTTCCCTGTACTCTAAAACCGTTCAAAATTGATAAAACACTGCAACAGAAATTTCACCATTCACTGACTGAAGCGTAATGGCAACTAACTTACTAAACCTGAATAATACTTGTGGAAGGGCCCGCATAACGCCATCTATTATTATTTTTTTAACTAAAATAATGAAACTGGACGACAATTTGCTCAAAATGGCCGCCGAAGATCATCAAAATCGGCCCAGTAGTTCCTCACTATTACCATGGGGCAGTGGCGTACGCAAGGGATGGTCCATGGGGTCTGACCCCTCCCCCTTAAGAAGTAAGACAAAAGTTTCATTTCGAGAGAAACGAATAGACCGTTTTCTCAGTAGGGCAGCTTAACCATATGGCAACTGGCAAATTATTTTTGCCACACACAAAGTATTCATTTATTATTATTATTAAAAATATTAGTAAGAAAATGGTGCTTGCAAACTAATGCATGACTCATTTCCCTTCAAAGAAGGGGGGAGAAGTTATCGAAAGTCTCAATTTATTTGTCCATTGGCCAAATAACTTCTTTAGAATAAAAAAAAAATTAGAGCACCCCCCCCCTTAGGAAAACCCTGCGTACGCCACTGCCCTGGGGTGTTCAAAGTTATATACATAGATATTGGAAACACCAGGTTAACCTAGTGGTGAGGGCGTCTGGCTGTTCATTATACAGCATTAGTAGTTCTAAAACTTAAAACGATATACAGGGCTATTTAAAATGATTCATCCGATTTCAACTGAGAATACTTCCGTACCTATCAACCGTGCATCAACTGGGCATACACCACATGAAAGAGGAAATCCTCAAGTTTCAGAAGATCACCGCGAGAGGGCTCCAAACTCACGCCGTGGCCTAGCCTAGCAACAAACAGTCAGTGTGAAAATGGCGTCCGCACAGCAGAAGGCGTTTTGTGTGTTGCAGTTTTCGAGCTGTAAATCGGTCGCCGGATTTTACACCGTGCGACTTCTTCCTTTGGGGGTACGTTAAGGATACTGTGTACGTGCCACCGTTGCCCACATCTTTGGATGAGCTCCGAACTCGCATTGTTACTGCCGTAGAGTCAGTGACAACGGACATGCTGGAGCGAGTATGGGAGGAATTCGACTATCGTGTCGACGTTGCTCGTGTAACTAGGGGAAGTCACGTAGAGCATTTATGAGGTGAGAGACAAAATTTGGACAGTTTTTCTTTTGGTTGATGTATCACAAATCACTCTGTATTTGTAACATTAAAAAATATTCTCATTTGAAATCAGATGAATCATTTTGAATAGCCCTGTGTGTATATATATGTGTATATATATATATATATATATGTGTATGCATGTATAAAGAGAGAGAGAGAGAGAGAGAGAGAGAGAGAGAGTAAAAAAATTTAAATCAAAGCTATATAAAACCAATGGAAAAGAACTTATTTTTTAAAAGTACACTTTAAAACAAGCAAAACAACAACAACAACGGTCTCACTTAGAACTTATAATAACTCTTCTCATTAATATATTTATAAAAGTTATACACAAAATTGTATTCAATGAACTTTATGCAACAAACGTTTGGGAGATGAATAATTAAATTCTAATTGAAATTTGAAACCATTTTGCTCATTTGACTTGACCCATTTCATTTGGGTTTTAATAGAAAACGCTATCAAAACTGCTTTCTATACAGAAGCTTTAAATTGCTCCGCGTTTGTTTATTAAATGGAATCTCTATTTTATTCACAATGCGATACTAATGCTCTCAAAGCAGAGTTTACCATATCAGAATGGTTCGAGAGGGCGGGAATGGGGTTAGTTCTAGATGGGGCTCCACACGAACGAAAACCTCGCTTCAAGGGATAATGGAATGAAACTAATGGAATAAAACCTCCCAAGCTATAATGAACTGCCAAAATTATTATGTGAAATTCGACCCGAAAATGTCCTACCTTTAATTTAGATTTTACATTGATTGATTCAAGGTCTAAATTAATCACAAAATGCAAACTGTAACATAATAATAATAATAATAATAATTATAATAATAATAATAATTGGGAATTGTTATGCCTCCTTCGGAACAGCAAAAGTCACGTAACGGAGTGGACTTATAACTTTGCGTTGGGATCCAACCACCACCCTACCAAAGGGATACCCAGAGATGCACCTTAATAGCTGAAATCTGAAGTTCAAGCCGAGAATCGGACTCTTGACTTTGAGAATGACAGCACAAGTTCTACCACTGGGCTACCCTGACGGTGCTGTAAAACAATAATCAGTGAGGCGGGTCAGAAACTAGCACATCGCTCACTCCAACTAATGCGGCCCATTGCGCTAACTCCTCAATTATTATTACCAACACCATCGTGAGTCGAAACCCCGACCTCAGTGTCTTCACTTATAGTGAATCAGTGTTATCCACTGAGCGATGGGGCCTTGTTGGCGGTTCTGTAACATGATAAAATTGCATTGTACTAAAACTACAGGGTGATAAAAAATGTCCCCAAAAATAAAATCTAATAAAGTATTGTTTGGAACATCTCTTTGGATCACCCTGTAATATTATATTTACACACACCCAAAAAAAAAATATATATATATATGATTCACTTAACGTCCTAACTTGATCTAAACTACAATAACTTGTCGATTGCCTGGTCTTATCGATCAGATGTCGTTAGTCCGACAATTAGAATTACATGTTTGACAATATTGAAATCACTTTCTAGTTCAAAATTGCTGCATTATTTATTGAACATAACTATAATAACATCTACATTGACCATCCATGTTCCGCAACGTGGCCCAATCCAAAGTCAATGAGTGTAACTCAAACTTCAGAATGCCTCCGCATCCGTATACTGTATAGTATTTCAACAGAAGATAGAAGAAAACTGAAAGTGATAATTGGAAGTTATAAGAATGGTGAGGCTTTTATTACAGTGGCCGAACAAACACAGTAAAATAACTGGGATTGGATTACGACATCTGATTGGCTTGACGTTGTATGTTCTGGGTTAGATTAAATTAGGTTAGGTTAATACAGATTAAGTTACGCTAGTATTGTTTGCAGGTTTTTTCCCGGAGGACCCCGGTGAACCTGTCGTGGGTGACCTGTCCATGGGTGGGTGGCAAACAAATGTTTACGAACATAAACATTTTTAACGATAGATATCGTACCCTCAAATGTTTTTCAGTATTGGAATATTGCACAGATAATTAATTTGTCACTTACAACAATGCACACATAATTAATTAATGAACGACACGAAATTGGTAGTATGGGCAATTTCACTAAAGAGTTTCGAAATCTAATGTTTATACAAATAAGGATGTTACAGTTTGGTAGCGTAATCTACTCTTAAGTTCTTCGTATAATATATAATTCACTTAGCCGTCAGCTAAAGAATCAGATGTTTTACCATATATAATTTTAACACTTATGTTTAACGATGTGTAGGCTGTCTATTTTGGATCATTTATCGATGAGTTTCACTGTCATTTTAGAAAAAGAAATATAATTGCAACCGATGACGAAAACACGAAAACGTTTTAAATTTTAATCTTACGTTCACAGGTTAAAAATAAACTTAGTTACGTTATATAATTCACTCGAAAAAGGCCTAGGGTAGGACAAGAAAAAGGCTGGAAGAAAGTCTCTTCGTGTGCCCGAGGAGAAAATTAGATTGAATTTACTGACCGAACTTCTTAGTGAATGTAGGCCCTATTTACCCACGGCCTGGGTTAAAATAAAAATAATTAAAATGAAAAGAAGTAATCTCTAGTCACTCTCGTCTAGTTTGCTTTTTCCCTCGACTCCTCTGTCAGTTTGCGCCGCGCTACGTGCTTTATAGTGCCTCTCTCGGATTGGATGTTCCTTTTCAGTTTTCCTTTAGTGTTCAGAAGATTTTCTTAACTTCCCCCATCACTCACATCTATAACTTAGAGAAACATTTTAAGTAATTTATACTAAAGTTTATAATTAAACCTAACTGTTTTATATTATTTAATTCTCTAAATGCCCCTATATTTATACTTATTAACCCCTTCGTCTATGGCCTTGGGTGGTTCGAGTCGAGGTTGATGGGGGTTCTGGTTAGGTGGCAGCAACGGATTTGTTACCTTGGAGTAGCTGGTACCGTCTAGGGCAGGGGTTCCCAAATTGGTGTTCCGCGGAACACTTGTATACCGTGAGAAGTGTTCCGCGGAACACAATTTGGGAACCCCTGGTCTAGGGAATCGCAGTAGTTTCTCTTATACTACTCTCCGATTTCTTCTTGTAGGGCATCGGAGGATTCTGTGAAGCTTACTAAATTCTAAGGTTCCCCGATTCTTCTTGTAGCGTATCGGAAAATTATTTTTCTCTATTTTAAGACTAAGTTCTCTGAAGGAAGCAAGGCTCGAAGGAGAATACAAAGATATTCTCTTACTGTAGTTTACTGCTAAAATGTTACAGCTAATGCTCAGCCTCTAAGTCAGATCAGACAGAATCAGAATGATCACTGGAAAAAATTTACACATTTATATACATAAATTTTGGTGACATCATTATCTAATGCTGACCTGTTTATTATTTTGCAAAATATTTGAAGATAAGGTAAATATTTTAGCTGTAGCAATGTCTAGAGAGATAAGCAAGATATTTGAAGATGAAGCCATATTTTTATTTTAAACCGCATATTGACAGATCTGATGTTGTCATGATCTTCCGAGTTAACTAAAAGTGGAAATTGAAATATGCATTTTATTATGAATTACAATTAAACATGCATATGAGCCAAAATTAAATGCTTAAAATTTAAAATTAAATGTTAGGCAAGACATGACTTCATCTTTTACAACGAAGAGAGAATATGTAAAGAAAATGAACATTGCTGAATTTAACACGATTACATTATTAAGCTAAATCTAAAAAATGATTAAGTAATTTAAAAAAGAAATAATTCATCAATTATTCAACAAAAATAAAATAGAAAGAAAATAAAAATTTATCCGAACTTGCATTATACAGGGTGGCGCAAAAGTCAGGAACCATAGGCACATTTTAATAATTTGTATTTTAATGTGTTTTGTTCTTTTCAGATTTGTTGTTGAAACTATGATACAGAAATTGACAGTAGATGAACGGGTGGAGATAGTTTTAATGTGTGCAAGGCGTGGTAACACACACCGATCAGTTGCTACTCAATCACCTCGAAAACAGCCCACGTAAGTCATAAGAAAGTTATCCCAGGAAACGGGTGTCTCTAGAAGATCCATTCAACGAATTGTTACAACAAATCGTTTCCACCCCTACAAAGTCCAACTCGTTCAGGAACTGCACGGTGACGACACAGACCGTCGTGTAGAGTTCTGCCAGTGGTTTCTACAACATCGACAACTTCAACGAAGGATCATGTTCAGCGACGAAGCGATATTTCAACTCAGCGGTCGTGTCAATAGGCATAATACACGCTATTGGGCCAATGAGAATAGTAGTATGGCCGCAAAATGGTAGAGAGCATATGCAATTGCAATGTTGATCAAATGAATACCAGTGCCACCCAACCCACTCCCCTTGTTGCAAGGTGCCAACCCCCAGAGTGCCCAAAAAAAGAAGGAGGGGAACTCCCCCAGCAAGCTGAGGGAGTCCACCTAACCTCTTTCGGGGAGAAGTTGGGACGGTCTTACCCCCAAAAGAGGTATACCTAACCTAAGAGAGAGAGAAAGAGACCATCCAACTTCTGCTAGATGCAGAATAGTAGAGGAATTTTAGGAAAATCGACCTAACAAATTAGCAGGAAGTCGAAACTTGGTACACTTGTAAACTGAACCCTACTGATGAATATATTAAAAGTCCCAACAAATCCAAGTTGTGCTCCAGCGTGACCGGAAAATTCGCCGTAAACATTTTCGCCGTAGGAAAATTCGCCGTAAACATTTTCGCCGTAGGAAAATTCGCCGTAAACATTTTCGCCGTAAACATTTTCGCCGTAAGACAAATTCGCCGTAAGGACATTTCGCCGTAAATAAAATAAAATTAAAATTAAAAAAAAGTTTAACTGAACCCTTATAATAGCCGGTGCTGGTTAAGTGTGCGGTCTACCTAGCTTCGAGCAGTCTACCACAATTAAAATTCTTTATACTGTACGGCATTGACGATTGGTTAGGTTAAGTCGTGATAGTTTGGTTAAATAAATTTCTTAAATAAATTCCTTATCTTACTTTGAAACTCACTGTACGGCATTGACGATTGGTTAGGTTAAGTCGTGATAGTTTGGTTAAATAAATTTCTTAAATAAATTCCTTATCTTACTTTGAAACTCACTGTACGGCATTGACGATTGGTTAGGTTAAGTCGTGATAGTTTGGTTAAATAAATTTCTTAAATAAATTCCTTATCTTACTTTGAAACTCACTGTACGGCATTGACGATTGGTTAGGTTAAGTCGTGATAGTTTGGTTAAATAAATTTCTTAAATAAATTCCTTATCTTACTTTGAAACTCACTGTACGGCATTGACGATTGGTTAGGTTAAGTCGTGATAGTTTGGTTAAATAAATTTCTTAAATAAATTCCTTATCTTACTTTGAAACTCACTGTACGGCATTGACGATTGGTTAGGTTAAGTCGTGATAGTTTGGTTAAATAAATTTCTTAAATAATCATCCATTGATTATTTTTAAAAAATTTTACGGCGAAATGTCCTTACGGCGAATTTGTCTTACGGCGAAAATGTTTACGGCGAAAATGTTTACGGCGAATTTTCCTACGGCGAAAATGTTTGCGGCGAAATTTCCTAGAACCAAAAATGGCGGCCGAATTTCTGTTTTTTGGAAATAACTTTAGAACCGTAAAAGATACGACAATGTACCAAGAGAGCAATATCAGTCAACATAAAAAGACAAACATTTTCTGTTCCCAACTTTGTTTTGTACGATGAAAAATAAAAAAGTTATGCAAAACCAAAGATTTTTCATTCTATGAATCATTGCGGACACGACGTTCAAACTGGGTTTGTAGGTAAAAAAAGCGAATGTTTTGTTATGACTGCATATTTTCAGAAACCTCTCTTACTTTGTATGGGTGATTTTGTGAAAAAATATTTCACAGGAACGAGCTAGTAGAAATATAAATTGTGACAGTACCTGGTTTTCTAAATATTTATACCAATACATTTTCTTGTTTCTAGCATATATGGGCAACTCTGTCCCTAACTTCCTATATTCTACTTCTAATAAATGCTCTTAATTATGATTATATCTACGGATTCATCTGTAACATTTATTCACTCAATCGGAGGTTATGAGTTAATATACCGAAGTAATAGTTCAAAGTGAATGACAGACGAACTAATATTTTTCTTTTCTTTTCAGGTAATGGACGCTATTGATGAGTCAAGATGAAGTGCTTGATATGTGTTTAAACAAATCTACAGATAAGAAAAAAAATGTTAAAATAAGAAAACTTTATTAATAAAATTTGCCTTCGTAAATTAAAATAACTTGTAAATGTATATTTTGTATCTTAGAATTAAATGTAATTAAATATTCTAGTTTTTTAACGTCTAAAATATACTTAGTATAAAATTTTCTATTGTCTTTATCAAGCTAAACACAAAAATCAAACAGTAGTTGTTGGCCAGGATACGGATCTTCTAGTGCTTCTAACTGCTCTAGCCCATGAAGAATTTGAAATTTGGTTTCTCAAACCAGGGAAATCAAACAGCAGACCCCGTATTTTCAGCATCCAAAGTGAGAAAAAAAACATGGGGAAGCCTTGTGAAGTTTTGCTATCTGCTCACGCCATGACTGGATGCGATACCACATCAGCTGTGTATAAAAAAGGAAAAGTTAGAGGTCTCCAACTTCTACAGAACCATACAGAAATGAGAGAAGAAATGAAAATATTTAACCAAAAAGATGCCAGTAAAGAAGATATCAAAGCTGCTGGGGAAAAGTTCCTCTTAAAAATGTACGGATCAAAATCAAAGTCCTTGGATGAGCTAAGATACTTCATGTATAATCGCATAGTAGCAAAAAAGAAGTTAGATGCATCTTTTCAACTAGCATCCCTACCTCCGACCAGTGCAGCAGCAGAGCAACACTCATACAGAGTGTACTTGCAGGTTCAAGAATGGTTAGGAAACTGCCTGGAGCCAACAGAGTGGGGATGGTCCATGACAGGGAAATCACTGAGGCCTGTCCCTACTACCAAGGAAGCCGCTCCATCACAACTTCTTAACCTCATTTCATGTAACTGCAAGCTAGGATGCACCAAGAGATGCAAGTGCATACAGTTTGGTTTGCTGTGCTCAGCGATGTGTGGAGGATGTGAAGGAACTACCTGCGAGAACTCTTATGTTGAAACGCTACTAGACAACTGATAACTGAGTGTGTTGCAATATGACACTACACATAATGCAATAAATGTACAATCTAGCTTATTTTTGCGTAGTAATTAGAAAATTATACTTAAAACAGGGAGACACAATTACATTTTATTTCCTAGCTCATGTTAGATGACTTTATTCAACATTAGAGATGTCACACAGTGCCTTAGTGTTAAAGCTATATACTGTATTACTGCGTTGCACTCCAAGACTTAGATTACTACATTTTCATTTTAGGTAACAACAGACGATTATAGTTAGCTATAGTGATGTTCCCCAGTGTCTAAGGATTACTGTGACCATTCAATAAGATGTTATTTTATGTTCAATCCATAAAACCTGTCTGAACATCATGGTCATCATCAATACATGAAAATTCTTCCTATGTTACATTTTTCTTCAGTATACAAGATAAGGAAAAATGCATTTTATATTTTACATAAAATATATTAGTAATGTATGTATTGAGAATAGCGTTCATAATTATTTCCATTTTCAATACTTAGATGTCTAATGAAGGAATAAAATAACTGTTTTAAATAATGTTACTCCAAACCGATAACTTAGCTCCTACCCGTCATCAAAAAAATTACATTACAGTATTTTTCTCTAGCTCTTTCTGTTGTGCTTTACTTTTTTACCAAACTACCTATAAAAAACAAACTGTCATGGTTCTGAAATAATAAATTGCAACAAAATATTCGAATTTCTACCCATTAACCAAGTTTGAACGTCATGTCTGCACTGATTCATAGAATAAAGGAATTTTGTATTTTGCGTAACTTTTTTATTTTTCATCGTACAAAACAAAGTTGGGAACAGAAAATGTTTGCCTTTTTATGTAGAATGTTTTGCTCTCTTGGTAAATTTTCGTATCTTTTACGGGTCTGAAGTTATTTCCAAAAAAACGAAATTCGGCCGCCATTTTCCAAGATGGCGGCTGGAGCACAACTTGGATTTGTTGGGACTTTTGATATATTCATCAGTAGGGTTCAGTTTATAAGTGTACCAAGTTTCGACTTCCTGCTAATTTGATAGGTCGATTGAATATATTTATCCTAAAATTCTTCCACTAGAAGCTTAATGAGAACTCAGATAGCTTCACTTGACTTAGAACTCGAAATCTGTCAGTTGGCTTAAGCAGCCAGTTGACAGTTAGCTTAATCCGCCAGTTGGCTTAGAAGGCATAAATGGCCTGTATATATTAATAACCTTCGAACGAATTAAAAACGCACACACACACACACACACACACACACACACACACACATATATATATATATATATATATATATATATATATATATATATAAACAGATGCATGTAAAGCCCCAATAGCAAAATATATACGAGCGTAACTACCACACACAAAAAAAAACACCACATCACCTCTAATCGTTTAAGTATAGACTTTTAGAAGCTCATCCCATCAGCAGCACATGGTGAGATGAGGGCTACAACCAATCGTCTAAGTATAGACTTTTAGGAGCTCATCCCATCAACACCACGTAACCGATATGAGGGCTACAACCAAGCGTCTGGACCTTAAGTCCTCTCAGCAGTATTACACAACCACCACCACAGAACCACAGCACCACAACCACCACCCCCCGCTTTACTTACCAGCTCCTGGTAGACCGACAAGGTCTCTAAATACGACCCAATAGACAGAGCTATTAAACATAAACAAATACGTTTATGGGGCCAAGGGGTAGGCCGACAAGTTCTAAAAAAAAAGGGCAACGAATAGTTTTTTACTGAGCTTCTCATGGTATAATACCACGAGTCCAATTTGACGTTTGGTAGTCGATCTTTTAAACAAAAACCGAATAAAATAAACTAAGTTTAATGTTAAAACAAATTTTCGCCATAATACACAGTTTTATCCTTAAACTACAACATAGAAAGCATTAATATGATTCTTAAAAGAAAATAGAAATTAAATTGGGGGTAATTGTTTAATTTTTCCTCTTTTATCCAATTATTTTCGCATTTTACCACATTATGTTTTAAGATTAGATGCCAGAATACAAATTTATCTTTAATATACATTTTTATCTTTCAACTATAACATAAAAAAATATTAATATAACTTTAAATTAAAAATAGATTGTACTTCGGGATAACATTAATTTTTTTCATCTTTTACCCCATTATTTTTTACATTTTAGCCCATCATGTTTTAAGATTAGATCCCAGATTGCGCTATGAATCGAATTAATTCTGTTATTTGTAGGTACAAGAATAATTCGAACTAACGCAGTACCAGGCTTATTTTACATTAAATTCTCCCAAACTATAAAATTCAACATTTAAACAATTATAATACTTAGAATAATCATTATAGATTTAGTATGGTGTACCCAATGAATATGGCATGTATCACAAAAGTTGCCAAAAACATCCTTGTCTTATGAATTGCTGTTTCCAAAATTCCACCAGCGACACCTCCACCACGTGGAAGTTCAAAGCGGAGGCTCGATGATGTAGAACCTTCTACGTTAGGTATAAAACGTGCCAGGAGTGCACCGGTTGCTAGACCCCCAGTAATAGAGTCCCAACCCTCTATGTCTTACGACACAACCCCCACAATAGTACCTTCCTCAAATAAAAATATACCCCCTTATTCCTCTTCAATTCCGGGTACGTCCTCCACACCAGCAGTAACTTCTCGCTCTGTAGAGGAAGGTATAACATTCGAACTGGTGCGCACCGCTAACCCCATCCCGGCCCTGTCTAGAAATCGGTATATAGTCAGGGTTGACCCTGGAACCCTGTACAGCAACGGTGTTGAACACGGACTGCGGCGCGTAGTTGAGCGTATTGTGGAGTTTGCCCTTCAGGACCGCGACGAACGTGAAGTCCGGACGAGGTTGTCTTTTGGGTTCGGGTCAGTTGACGGGGATGTAGATGATTTTTGGGTGGTAATACCCTTCAGACGCTTGGCATCTGTAGACATAGAATATATCTTGGGCCGTATAATGGAGGCCTCTCAAAGTAGTACAGCCTTCAATATGGACAACTTCACGGTTGTGGGTCATAGGGCCACATCTTATACTCTTTCTCAGGCTATTTACAGACGGCATATAAACGCCGATCGTGGTTGCAGATTTATAGCAATAGTTTTGGCCCGTATGTTTACTGTGCTAAATACACGGTCCCAAAAGATTTCGTTGCCTACGGTTGTGCAGCTGGCTTCAGCTTGCAAGCTTGAGTTTGATTGTAATATGGGTCCTGAAGAGCTGAGAAGGGTAGAGCAGGAAATGAATGTTCGTATAGTTGTATTTGGAATGGATGATCGTCGTAGGACTGTGTATATTTTTAAAAGCTGTGTGAGAGATCGCGTGAGACCTCTACTTATTTTAGGACTGTTAGGGTCAACTTATCTCCCCATTCGCAATATAAGGAACCTTTATGCGAGTTATGATAAAAGTCGAAAATATGGACGGCATCATGATTTGTGTAAGGGATGCCTCGAGTTTACCGTTGATATAGTGAAACATTGTAAGGAATGTCACATGGTATGTGAGCAGTGTAAAAGCCCCAAATGTGAAAGTCGTGTAGTTGAAGCTGAGAAGAGGGAATGTAATGTGTGCAGACGTACATTTTTCAATAATAAATGCTTTGAGCTACATAAGTCAATTGGCACTTGCAGGAAAATGAGAATCTGTGAATATGATATGTTTCATATGATGGATAATTGGGGAAAATTCAAGCATAAATGTGATGAAATTCACTGTCCTACATGCCATAAGAAATATAAGGCGGATGGAGCGAAGCATGTATGTTATATGAAAGACGCTAGGCCTAAAAATAGATCTTATATAACTGTGTACTACGATATAGAAACTTACACAAACCCTGAAACGAAAGAAGTTATCCCACATCTACTCGTAAGCCAAACTATCTGCGATGAGTGCATGGAGGTTGAGCGGGATGAGTGTCACAAATGTGGTAAACAGACAAACGTTTTTGAAACGTACACGGGACGAAATCATCAAAGATGCAATTATTGTGAACACCGACATTGTTGGTGGCGAGGGGATTCATGGGTTTGCAATATACTTTAAAAATAGGGAAAGAATGTATTATTTTAATTCACTGGGGACTCATCCCTGGAGTGACACTGTTTTTGTAAAATTTCTCAAACAGATGCATATCCCTGAAATTGTCTGGAACCCCAATCGATTCCAAGGATATTTTAGTAATACTTGTGGCATGTACTGCCTTTCACTTCTCTTGCACATGTCACGTGGAAAGGAATTTGCAAATTTTTAAAAATTATTCGATTTGTGCGACACTAAGCTGAATGATGAATTGGTATGCGTGCAGATAAAAAGGAGGTTCCCATTTGTGCGCACTCGATGTATTGTGTAAAGTTTTACGCGTGTATATATAATTGTAACTATATTGTGTAAAATATAAGATGTCCCCAATAATGTTAGTCTTATTTAATGGATGCTAGTTCTGTAAGCTAAATTGTATTAAAACATGATTTCTATCATTTAATAAATTGATGAAAATACAATGTATCTTGTTCTTAACCAAAAAAAGCTTACATTATTTCCTCGATGACCTTGCATTCGCTGGATCGGATGTGAGCCAATACTTCGACCTCCGTATTCAGGTCACTGGGTTGGCTGCGCTGTAAAGCCACCAAATCGCTGTCGGCTATTTGCTTTTCTTCAAAGCTGTCACGAAAAGTAGCTATAACACGATCGAGTTCCACATCGGACCTTTAAGGAGAAACGATACGGTTGTAGACAGAAAATTATTTTGACAGCGCCTACATTTTTATAATAATTATCATATTGGATGACTAAGCACCGTCACAGGGTATCGAGCACCCGTCGGATATTAAACGATTCATCCACACTGAATCTTTTTTAATTAAAATCCATTTGTTCCATATATATATATATATATATATATATATATTATATATATATGTGTGTATATATATATATATATATATATATATATATAGTATATATATATATATATATATGTGTGTGTGTGTATATATATATATATATATATATATATACACCCGCCGCAAAATGACTTCGGACCTTCGTGCGATATTCTGCTGAGAAAGCGGTCTGAAATCGATTTGCATTTCTCACGCTACTGAGTAAAATATTTTGTCTCGAAGTATCTGGCATGTTGTTAGTCGATCCCTTTATGCTACCGCAGAGGCAAAACTCATCAGTGTTTAGATAGAGGTGACGTGGGGGTGTTGTGTTTCTGCTGTACCGCGTCCAGAATTCTTGGATTTTTGTGTGCTGTTGTTTGTGTTCTTTATTTTTCTTAAAGTGCAGTGGACATGCCTGGGAAGTATTGTTCTGTTGAGGAGAAGGCCCATATTCTTGCGTGGAGGCAAGAAAACATCCCGATAAAGACGATATGCGAGCGTACTGGTCGGGCGAAGTCGACCATCATGAAGCTGCTGGCGGCGGCTAGAGGCCTACCCCCCAACGTCGTACCGAAGCACAATTTCGGTGGTGGAGGGCGAAGGAAGACGTCTAAGGCCACGGATAACCTCATAAAGAGAGAAGTGTTGAAGAACCCTCGACTTACAGCGTCTCAATTGAAAAAGAACCATCCCAAGCTGCTGGAAGCCACGTCTGTTCGAACGACCAGCACCGGCTGCAGAAGGACTTGGGGTTACCATGCCGTACCGCCGCCAAGAAGCCACTTATCACCGACCGCATGAAGAAGCAGCGTGTTGCCTTTGCAAAGAAATACATTCATTGGACATCGGCACAGTGGAGGAAGGTGATGTTTTCAGATGAAAGCATGTTCCAGGTGTTCCAGATTCGATCTGCCAAGGTGCGACGCCCATCATCTGCTAGTCGGTACCACCCGGCCTACACGGTACCGACTGTTAAACACCCTGAGTCAGTGATGGTGTGGGGGTGTTTTTCTGGTGAGAAGGGAAATGGGGGTCTGTACTTCCTTCCCAAGAATGTCATGATGAACGGTGACCGTTATATTGACGTTCTTAATGACCATTTGTTGAACCACTTCGCCATTCATGGCAGTGATTTTTATGCACGAGAGTGCCCCCTGTCACAAGGCCAAGAAGGTGACAAAGTGGCTTAATGAGCGGAAGATTAAGGTGTTAGAGTGGCCTGGCAATAGCCCCGATCTCAACCCCATCGAGAACTGTTGGTATTACATGAAGAAGATCATGGCAGAGAAGAAGACTCCTAACCTCGCAAACCTCAAGACGGAGCTGATAAAGGTGTGGTGCAAGGAGATGACATTGGACTACTTCAGGAAGCTCAGTGATTCCATGCCCAAATGGCTCCAGGGGGTCCTCAAGAACAAGGGAGCCATGACTTCATATTGATGTAACTAAGTTTTTAAATATATTTGGTTTTTTATAATGATGTTTGTGCTTTTCCTCCAAAATGGTAGATGGTCCGAAGTCATTTTGCGGCGGGTGTATATGGATATATATGAAATTGAGGATACATGCTGTTTTAATGAAACATTTCACAAACTAATTTTAAATAAATGTTAACACGTAATTATTTGGTAAACAAAATTCACTCTCCAAATACTTAATAGAATACCGGATCAGATAATAAACACAAAGCAACTAGCCTAACTGGGCTCAAAAGGAAGATTAGCTGGATGTGCTACGCATCATCTGCCAGCACAGGGTCATGAACCCGGGACCGCAGTAATTCTTTAAAGTTTTAGTAATTCTAAAAACCAACCTGTGAAACTTACTATAAATTTTTAAGTTAACACGTACAGGGAAATAAGCGCGTAATAAAATTTCACTTTCAGAGGATACCTTCATCGCATAATAAAATTCACTGTCTAAATGACATTTTCAGGAAGGAAGATTAGCGGGGGTATTAAGCCCCGTCGCAGAGTCTCGAACCCCTAGGCAGTTATCCACTCACTTCATTTATTATGGCTTCTTATAAATTAACTAACACTTGCAAGGGTTAAGCAAAGAATGATACGATGTACTGTATATAGCCCGAGAATGATTCACAAACTAAATTATTACGTAATTACTCACATCGCGAGAGTAAAGTCTTCTGCTGGTTCAAACGGAGGATCATTGCAGATATCATTAACGCTTTGAGTCGATAGAAGGTTTCTTCCATCAATCGCTGCGAAAAGCTGGAGTGTGCCCCCTACAGAGGGGTCCCCGAATTCAAACATCCGTGGGGAAGAGTAGAGGTTTGGCTGACTGTGACTGTAAGTGTCCATGCTTGATGGTATAGCGTGTTATTCACAGGTAGAAATAGCAACTGTTATGGCACGATCTGCTTGTGGGTCCCATTTTTATATGTGGTTCGACGCCCATTTGTACCCAGAGATTAGAAAGCCAATTACAAGCTCACTGACTTCCTGATTGGACATAGAGTGGGCGGTGCTTAGACTTTTCTACGATAGTCAACTCTGCGCATGCGCATGACGGAGAGAGAGAGAGAGAAAGTTTTCAGTGTATATATTTAAGGGAATTTTGGAAACAGCACTTCATAAGACAAGGATGTTTTTCAATAAACTTTATTTAAGTTTTCCTGATGGATTATTATTTTACAGTTAGGGATTTTAATATATAAAGAATCATCCTTTTATAATGTATTAAATATTAATATAATTGATAGTGCGTTAGTTCGAATTATTCTTGTACGTACAAATAACAGAATTAATTCAATGCATAGCGCAATCTGGGATGTTTTTCAATAAACTTTATTTAAGTTTTCCTAATGGATTATTATTTTACAGTTAGGGATTTTAATATATAAAGAATCATCCTTTTATAATGTATTAAATATTAATATAATTGATAGTGCGTTAGTTCGAATTATTCTTGTACGTACAAATAACAGAATTAATTCAATGCATAGCGCAATCTGGGATGTTTTTCAATAAACTTTATTTAAGTTTTCCTGATGGATTATTATTTTACAGTTAGGGATTTTAATATATAAAGAATCATCCTTTTATAATGTATTAAATATTAATATAATTGATAGTGCGTTAGTTCGAATTATTCTTGTACGTACAAATAACAGAATTAATTCAATGCATAGCGCAATCTGGGATGTTTTTCAATAAACTTTATTTAAGTTTTCCTGATGGATTATTATTTTACAGTTAGGGATTTTAATATATAAAGAATCATCCTTTTATAATGTATTAAATATTAATATAATTGATAGTGCGTTAGTTCGAATTATTCTTGTACGTACAAATAACAGAATTAATTCAATGCATAGCGCAATCTGGGATGTAATCTTAAAACATGATGGGCTAAAATGTGAAAAATAATTGGATAAAAGATGAAAAAAATTAATGTTATCCCGAAGTACAATCTATTTTTAATATAAAATTCGAAATTAATTGGGTAAAAGAGGAAAAATTAAATAGTTACCCCTAATTTAATTTCTATTTTGTTTTAAAAATCATATTAATGCTTTCTATGTTATAGTTTAAGGATAAAACCGTGTATTATGGCGAAAATTTGTTTTGGTATTAAATTTAGTTTATTTTATTCGGTTTTTGTTTAAAAGATGCTACCATGGTATTATACCATGGTATTATACCATGAGAAGCTCAGTAAAAAACTATTCGTTGCCCTTTTTTTGAGACCTTGTCGGCCTACCCCTTGGCCCCATAAACGTATTTGTTTATGTTTAATAGCTCTGTCTATTGGGTCGTATTTAGAGACCTTGTCGGTCTACCAGGAGCTGGTAAGTAAAGCGAGGGGTGGTGGTTGTGGTGCTGTGGTGGTGGTTGCGTAATACTGTTGAGACGACTTAAGGTCTAGACGCTTGGTTGTAGCCCTCATATCGGTTACGTGGTGTTGATGGGATGAGCTCCTAAAAGTCTATACTTAGACGATTGGTTGCCCTCATCTCACCATGTGCTGTTGATGGGATGAGCTCCTAAAAGTCTATTCTTAGACGATTGGTGGTGATGTGGGTTTTTTTGTGTGGTGGTTATGTTCGTATATACTTTGCTATTTGGGCTTTACATGCATCTGTTTATATATATATATATATATATATATATATATATATATATATATATATATATATACGGTGTGTATATATATATATATATATATGTTTGTGTGTGTGTGTGTGTGTGTGTGTGTGTGTAATAATAGGGGATCTATGGGCGTATAGTCGGGGAGTGTGTGGGCGTTTGTGTGCGTTTTTAATTCGTTCGAAGGTTATTAATATATACAGGCCATTTATGCCTTCTAAGCCAACTGCCAACTAGCTGCTTAAGCCAACTGGCTGATTTCGAGTTCTAAGCCATGTGAAGCTACCTGAGTTCTCATTAAGCGTCTGCATCTGGCAGAAGCTGGATGGTCTCTTCCTCTCTCTCCTCATCTCTCTCTGAGGTTAGGTCCCACCTTCTCCCCCAAAGTGGTTAGGTAGACTCCCCCAGCTTGCTGGGGAATTTCCCCCTTCTTTTTTTTGCACCCTGGGGGTTAGCACAGTGGGAGGGGGGTTGGCATCTTACAACAAGGGGGTGAGTGGGTGGTACTGGCACTCATTTGATCAACATTGCATTTGCATATGCACTCTACCATTTTGCGGCCATACTACTAGAACCCCCACTGGGTGGAGGAAGGACATGTGCAATTCGATCCACGAATTATGGTGTGGGCTGTGCTCTGGGGGGATCGGTTAATTGGTCCGTGCTTTTTCGACGGCAATGTAACAGGTGAAACATATCTGCATATGCTGCAAACATTTCTAATGCCCATACTGGATGACATTCCATTGGCAGAACGGGCGGAGATGTGGTTTCAGCAGGATGGTGCACCACCACATTTCGCAACCATCGTCCGGAACTCTTTAGATGAAACATTCCCAAGCAATTGGATCGGACGGTGAGGGCCCGTCGAATGGCCACCTAGGTCTCCAGACTTCACGCCTCTTGACTTTTTCTTGTGGGACCATCTCAAGTCGGTAGTCTATGCTGATCGACCCAGAACCATACGTTCTCTAAAGGATAAAATCACATCTGAGTGTGCCAAAATCAGTACCAATGTGTTAAGGAATGTTCACACATCATGCATTCAACGCGTCAGAAAGTGTCTCCAAGTGGAAGGCCACGAATTCGAACATTTATTATAATTTAATAAAATGTTCTTATGGTTCTTGACTTTTGCGCCACCCTGTATATACAGTTAGCGTTACGAGAGTTTGGAATCTATATGCAAAAATGAATATAAGAAAAAAATTAATATAAGAATATAAGAATATATGACGATAAGAATATATGAATATAAGAATTAGTCATTGTTCATTTTTACATTTATATAATTATTAATGATTTACGATAAATATTCTGATGTTTACCAACCACGAATTGTGCAGAAAGTTTTTTGATGCTTGGGTTTTAAGAGGGCGCCCATTGGTGGAGATTATAGGCACGTCTTCAGATTGACAGCCTTAAGGAACACAATTGGTTGATATACTTAGAGTGATCTGACGTCAACCGTATCAAAGAGTCCAATTTGCTGAGATAGATACATAATTAAGTGTGGCTGTTGAGTATGCGCTGTTTAGCTCATGAAATAATCCACGCGTTAAAACCTGTTCACAGTAACGTAGGCAATCTAATTTAATACAAATGATGGCCTATTTTTATTTTGTTATTTATTTAAAACCTTTACTTAATTTTTTAGTTCCAACACTCTGTCTGTGATTAAAAGGAAGAAAGATGCTAAAAAGAAGTGGGACACATCTGGTAGACAAGAGGATAGAGAAAGCTATAGGCAGGCGAAAAAGGAGGCGAAGAAGGGAGTGGCAAGAGCCAAGGCGCAGGCGATGGATGAAGTATATAAAGAGTTGGAGACACCGGCGGGAGAGAGAAAGATCCTTAGAATAGCGAAGGCTAGGGATAAGGCGAGTAAAGATTTTACTCAAATTAAACAGGTAAAGGATGGGCAGGGAGTGGTCTTAAAGGATCAGGATAAAATCATGGATAGATGGAAGAGTTATTTTGAACATCTGTTAAATGAGGAAAACCCAAGGGTTATTTTTGAAGATGGTGTCCCAAATCAAGGGTTAACTTCAGGAGTGAGTAGGGAGGAGGTGAAGGTGGCGTTGAAAGGAATGAAGAAGGGGAAGGCATTGGGACCGGATGGGATACCAGTGGAGGCGTGGAATTGTTTGGGAGATGAGGGCATAGATCTATTGTGGGATCTGATGCAGAAGATATATGAACAAAAGGAAATGCCGGAGGAGTGGGGGGATAGTACACTCGTACCTATCTACAAAGAGAAGGGGGACATCCAGGATTGTGGAAATTATAGGGGAATAAAGCTTATGTCACACACGATGAAGGTTTGGGAAAGGATTATAGAGAAAAGGTTAAGAGAAGAGACAACCGTGGGGGAAGAGCAGTTGGGTTTTATGCCAGGTAGGGGAACAACTAATGCGATTTTTGCACTGAGGCAGTTGATGGAGAAACACCGGGAGCGACAAAAGGGACTGCACATGGTTTTCAGCGACCTAGAGAAAGCATATGATAGAGTGCCACGCCAGGAGGTTTGGAGGTGTATGAGAGAGAAAGGTGTGCCGGAGAAGTACGTTAGGTTGGTGCAAAGTATGTATGAAGGAGCAAGGACCAAGGTTAGGAGTAGTGTAGGTGTAACGGAATGGTTCCCCGTGAGGGTTGGTCTACATCAGGGATCTTCTTTGAGCCCGTACCTTTTTGTTTTGATTATGGATGTGTTGGCCCAGGGGATAAAAGATCAATTCCCTTGGTGTATGCTCTTTGCAGACAATATTGTTCTGTGCAGCAACATGAGAGAAGTAGTAGAAAGAAAATTGGAGGAATGGAGGAGGGCTTTTGAAGACAAAGGGTTGAAAATCAGCAGAAAGAAAACGGAGTACCTGAGGTTCTACGTAAATCAAGACTCAGAAATTAGTTTAGAGGGAGCGAGGTTAAAGAGAGTAAGTAAGTTTACGTACTTGGGATCGACAGTGGCTGAGGACGGTGAGCTGGACACAGACATAACACACAGAGTGCAATCTGGTTGGAAAAATTGGAAGAAAGTTTCAGGGGTGTTGTGTGACCGAAGAATAGGCGCAAGGGTTAAGGGAAAGGTGTATAAGACTGTGGTAAGACCGGCTATGATGTATGGGGCTGAGTCTTGGGCTATAAAGAAAGATCATGAGAAAAGACTAGATGTAACGGAGATGAGAATGCTGAGATGGATGTGCGGAGTGACAAGGTTGGATAGAGTAAGGAATGAAAGGATAAGGGGCACAACAAAGGTTGGAGAAATCTCGAGGAAGATACAAGAAAGTAGACTGAAATGGTATGGACATGTGATGAGAGGGGACGAAGATTATGTGGGTAAGAGAACGATGAATATGGAGGTGCATGGCAGGAGAAAGAGAGGCAGACCGAAGCGAAGGTGGATGGAGAAGGTGAGGGACGATTTGAGGGAGAAGGGTTTGTCGGAGGAAGAAGCCCAGGACCGGGCTGTGTGGAGGAGGCTGGTCAGAAACGCCGACCCCGCATAGAGGCGGGAACGGGCGAAGAGAAAGAAGAAGAAGACTCTGTCTGTCTGTCTTTTCTCTCTCTCTCTCTCTCTCTCTCTCTCTCTATATATATATATATATATATATATATATATATATATATATATGATGAATAAAACCACGAAGGAAAGGAAACACAAAAAGGTGCTCAAGCGCTTTCGTCTAATGACATCCTCAGGAACACTGAAGTACATAAAAGGTTACGGCCTATATATAGGTTACAGAAAGAAAAAAAAAGAAAAATAAATAAATAAATAACATACATACACACAAATATATATATATATATATATATATATATATATATATATATATATATACATACATATCTACACACACACACATATATATATATATATATATATATGCAATAAACAGAGAAGTAAAAATAAAAAATAAAAATTAAAGGATTAACAAAGAGTCATACAGAATTGTAAGGAAAAATATCGATTTTTAGCACAAGATCAAATGAATTATAAAAATACAAATTTATACTGGAAATCTGCCCGGGTTTTAACACTTTGCCTTTTATAGTCAAGTTTCGATATATATAAAAATAAAATGAAGATTAAAAGTTAATAAAGTAGCATACAAGTTTACCAAAGATTCAGCGTCCTACCCTTTTTATCTAAATCTGTTTTGAAGGAATTCAAAACAACAGGATCGAGTTGAAAAAGACCTTTGCTTATGTTGAAGTTATTTGAAAGTTGGATAATGGCAGACTCAAGAATATTTCTATTAACAATGTTGCTAGAGTGAAATAAAACTGAAGCATTATTCCAATCAATACAGTGGGATAACTCTGACAAATGGACAAAAAGAGCACTGGACAACTGTCCTGTTCTAAGAAGGCCATTTTTTCATCAATGTTTCTCCGCGCCCTTAGGATCGCCAGTCCGGAATACATCGATGCCGAATTGGAAAAATTCAACGGTATTGGAAGTGATCTGTGTTATCCATATGCGTTTATGGAATCTTGTCTCAACAAGGCAAAACGAACTTTCTATCGTGTCAATAATAACACTCGTACTTTGTCAAAAAATATTTTAGTACTTCCATTTTTCCCGGGCTTTTTAGGCATTGCTAATGTACTTAAACTTTTGGATATTAATGTAGTATTTTCATATAACAATATTGTGAAAAATATCATAGTAAAAAATAGCTCTACCAATAATTCAGGCATTATCTATAAAATTGGGTGTAAACAATGTGATTCCTTTTACATAGGTCAGACGGGAAAGGATTTGCACACACGTATAAAACAGCATCAATATTCCGTTAGAACAGGACAGTTGTCCAATGCTCTTTTTGTCCATTTGTCAGAGTTATCCCACTGTATTGATTGGAATAATGCTTCAGTTTTATTTCACTCTAGCAACATTGTTAATAGAAATATTCTTGAGTCTGCCATTATCCAACTTTCAAATAACTTCAACATAAGCAAAGGTCTTTTTCAACTCGATCCTGTTGTTTTGAATTCCTTCAAAACAGATTTAGATAAAAAGGGTAGGACGCTAAATCTTTGGTAAACTTGTATGCTACTTTATTAACTTTTAATCTTCATTTTATTTTTATAATATCGAAACTTGACTATAAAAGACAAAGTGTTAAAACCGGGGCAGATTTCCAGTATAAATTTGTATTTTATAATTCATTTGATCTTGTGCTAAAAATCGATATTTTTCCTTACAAATCTGTATGACTCTTTGTTAATCCTTTAATTTTTAATTTTTATTTTTACTTCTCTGTTTATTGCATATATATATATATATATATATATATATATATATATATATATATATATATATATGTGTGTGTGTGTGTGTAGATATGTATGTATATATATATATATGTTTGTGTGTATGTATGTTATTTATTTATTTATTTTTCTTTTTTTTTTCTTTCTGTAATCTATATATAGGCCGTAACCTTTTATGTACTTCAGTGTTCCTGAGGATGTCATTAGACGAAAGCGCTTGAGCACCTTTTTGTGTTTCCTTTCCTTGGTTTTATTCATCATAAATATTTTTTACGTGTTACTTTCGTGAAATAATTTTCATATATATATATATATATATATATATATTAAATGAAAATGTTAAATACATTGTTGATATGTATTACACTTTCATGATTTCATTTCAAATTTCATTTCAAATCCATTCCTAAAGTGACTGTCTTTCAAACTTGGTGACATATCAAAAGTTAAATGGGTTGCCTAAATATTGTGATTCGCTGTCAAATTCATCACAACTTTGTCAAAAATGGCGTTACTTTGTCAATTTATTCTCTGTTTTGCCCCAACTCATTTGCAAAACACTGTATTACAAGACTCTCATATTTTGCCCCACGCCCCTTCATGACCCGATGGTTGTTATGGCAACGAAAAGAAAGAAAGAGGAAATATATGGGTCTCTTCATCTTTACGCTTTCGTTATTCGTTTTTTACATTATTTATTCACTTTCTATTACTTTCCCTTTAAAAAATCCTTTTATTTAGACATCATTAAAGATATTTAAGGAAGGCATCGATTTTCCGTTCATTTACCACAAAGACACTTTCAAGAATGATCGGTGAGCGTTTTAAGGAAAATCCAATTAGCTGTTCTCGAATTCAGTGAAGGCTCTCTCTCTCTCTCTCTCTCTCTCTCTCTCGATCAGAATTACATTTTTAGTTTTACTGCGCATGCGTGTATGCATATTACATTAGTGCAGTATCATTTTTTCAGACGAAATGAAACGGATGTATCGCCCATCAGACTCGATCCCTGGACCATTTGTTGAGACTTGAGAACGGAAATAATATGGTACAGTAGCTACATTACTGCGCAGGCATCAAAAGGTATAGGTCATAACAGGAATTTAGCAAAGTGATGCTCGTTCCCCGCCTGAAGAGAATTTTCAGCTTTTTTTTTATACAAGGAGGGGCCAAGGGCGAATGCCCGCAAAAATGTTCCCTCGTAGAAATAGAAGAAAAGAGCCAAAATACTAATATTATTCTTAAAAAAAAATTAATTTGATTGTGTAGTGTGTAAGATGCATGTACTTGTAGTGAGGAATAGAGGGAGAAGTGTGTGTGTGTTTGAGAGCATGCTGGACTGACTGCTCATAGGGTAGATGAGATACGGAAAAAATCAGCTAAGGAGGACGGTGACAGGAGAAATGGGAGTTTCAGTACTCCGTGCCTCCTGTCTAACGTCCTCCAAAGGAATACCTTTCCTCCTTCAAAGTGCCCTGCCAGAATAAAAAGACCACCTTCCTAAAGCAACGAAATGGACACGAGACACTGTACTCTTGAAATATGATGTCCTTAGGGGAAGTATACCATTCTAAAACAAAGTCAAGAAGTTCTTATTTATGATGGATAGCTAAGAATCTTGATTCATATGAGAAGACAACAGAGCACCAAACTGGTCAGACTTGTACTTCATCTGTTTGGACCACTTATATTGTTTCCTTTTATTAGCCTCACAGAACAATGGCTTCCGTCTAGCTACGAGTCCTTTGTACCCAGCTCTATGTCGGACGCTAAGACGAATAATTCTATTAATAAAAATTATATTATTTTGAAAAAATTGTTTTTGGGAGGTTTTATATATACCATATTTTTCTCCTTATAAGACGTTGCATCGTGGAAGACGCACCCTGATTTTGGAAAGGCAATTCTAAGAAAAAATGTTTTTGACTCGTGGAAGACGCACTCTGATCTGCTTGATTTGCTTTGTTAGTATGGCAACGTCAAGGGAATTAGTATATACCATCAGTAGAAAGTATGTAAAAATATTATTGTTTAAAGTTGTTTATTTTTGCAGAAATGGAAAAGTAAAAATCACTAAAAATCATGGCCAATAAAAGTCAAAAGCATTTTATTCATCCTCAAACTCATCACTGCTTGATTCATCCCCAAGCTCTAAAACATCACCATGGTCCGTTATCCATCTACACAAGTTTTCTTCCAAATTTGGCCATTTTGCTGGTACTTTACGAAGATTGTGCTTCTTTCTATCAGCTTCTTGTAATTCTCCTTCCTGCTTCCTCCACTGCCGAATCATCTTCTCAGTAGGTGGTGGTCCGAAGTGTCTCTCTGCTGCTCTATTGCCGTGTTCGTTGGCATACCGCACTACTGCCAGCTTAAATCCAATAGTGTAGTTGTGTCTCCTTGATACACCTGCCATGGATCAGGGTGATAATTGTAGGACTGAAAACCATTTGTGACTCCACTGACAGCCAGATGATAAATGAACAAGGTACGAGACCCTTGTCGTGCCGTAAACTATCCCCCGTCCTAATTTAACCTATAGTTTTCGGCACGAAACACCCTCTAGTTTGAGGAAACGTATTTCTGAGGCTTCGACGTTGGAAGATGCAGGGGGGGGGGGCTCGACCACTTCCGGCTTCGAAGACGCAGGGGGATTTTTCAAGGCATTTTTAAGGAAAAAAAATGCGTCTTGTAAGGCGAAAAATACGGTGTATATATATATATATATATATATATATATATATATATATATATATATATATATATATTACTTGAATAAAATATGGAAACAAAGGGAAAAGTCTAAATATCATACAAAATTTATTGAGTCCAAACGAACAGTAAACTTTTCATAACAATTGTGTGCATGGTACAAAAGATAAGAACAAATATAACTGAAATATTTATCTGTACGAAAACTTATGAGCGCCACTGTGTGTATATATATATATATATATATATATATATATATATATAATTTTTATGCAGGAAGGAGGGCTAAGAGTGAGCGCTGCAAAAATGTCCCTTCCCATAGAAAGAGAAGAAGAGAGCCAAAATCAAGTTCCAGAGTTTTCGAGATGCTGGATACTTTGCGTTTGAAAGATTGGAGGTCAGAGACAAAGGAAATGATGGACTGAGGAAGATTGCTCCAGAGTTGACCGGTTGAGTAGATGAAAGATTGAGAATACCGATTAACCTTTGCATTAAATAGTCGGAGAGAAAAGGGATGAGAACAGGGCCGTGCCCAGACATTTTGCCGCCTGAGGCGAGATATAATAAGGCGCCCCTTAATTTATTTTACTAAACCAAGTCATTCAGTTCTATGTTAAAAAAGTAGGAAATAATAAAAAAAATTATTTATTCATATAATATAATTACTTGCATTTATCAAAAACAAAATCAGAAAATCGGATACTTTTTTCCTTTTTCATATTTATATATTTATTTAGGAAGCTTACAAATAAAAGGAACAAATGCTTAATTTTCTCCATTAAGAGAAAAAATTAAGAAGTGATACTGTAAATATTTTTACAAAATCATTAAATTTAAGAACGGTATATAATTAAATATTAATTTACCTATGAAAATCAAAGAAGGGAAAAAGATAGAAATTCAAAAACATACTTTGCGAGCTTTCAATTTGGCAAAAGTATCAATTGTATCCAAATAATCCAAAGAATTTGCCATCTCACTTTCAATGGACAATATGGCCAAACCTACTAACCTTTCTTGGCCCATAGTTGTTCTTAGGTAATTTTTTATTATCTTGAGTTTTTAAAAACTCCTTTCTCCACTGGCAACGGTTACAGGCAGAGTTAAGAGGATACGGAGACAAACCAGTGTATTCGGAAAAATAGTGACGAAATCATGAGAATAGATATAATTTAATACCTCTAATGGAGTCATTCGTGGATATTAAAACCGGTGAAAGATTCTCCAATTCACATTTAAGCTCCATTCCATCTACATCCATATCATCTCTATCCATTAGAGCAATGTGGATGTCTCTACAATTTTTTTTAAGAGTATCTGAATCCATATTTTTGATGTTATGAACATCGTAAAATATTTGAAATATTTCACTATGTTTATTTATGCTTGAAAATCTTTCCTCTAAAGAATTAATTGTGACATCCAGTAAAAAATTAAAGAAATCTATTTTGAATTTTTCTTTGGGATCAACAACTACTTCATCGTTTGCTTCATAATTAAATTGTTTCTTTTTGCGCCTTACTGTTACTGTAGCTTCTGTAGCAAATACCGGATCAATTTCTAGTTCTTCTGCAATTTCTTTTCCTGCATCTAATATGTCGTTGAATCCTGTCATGCGATATTCTTTAAAAATGTAGTGATTTTATTAATGGCTTTAATACATTCTGAAAGATCTAAAGTAAGACTTTGAAGTAAAGTTGAAACAATTTTTTTTTAAAAAGAACGTCATTCCAAATGACGATGCTGCAGATGAACTTGAAAGTACCAATTTTTTAGCTAAGCATTGGGTTTCATGTTTTACCAAATTATTTTTGTTTTGGTCCTTGGCATTTTCGACCAAAGCATCATAAATTAGTGGCAGCTCTTTTTTAGTATATCCCATCTATTAACAGAGCCGCTGAAAAACACAAATAACACTGGCCAACAAAATGAAACCTTTTTTCTCATCACAAACATGATCACACTTTTCTTAATGCATTTTTCGCGCTGATTCCGAATCTGGTTTTATTGTTTTTCTAGCACGTATAGGTATATAGATACACTGGTTTTGATATTTTTAAGTTTTTGATATTGCTATAAGAAAATTTATGGATGTATAGATCACACTTAGGAATGCTAAACAACAAATACATCATATACCTTATTCAATGTACTTATAAATAAAGAATATATACATTATTTTATTAAAAGCGCTGTGAGTGTGATTTCCTTTTGTAAATTTGGCCTGGATTGTCACGATACAGCATCCAACAATGGTCCGCCATCATGCTTTCATTCCAATATCCTTGGTAGCGCTTCTCCATTATCTGAATATCTTGATGGAAGCGCTCTCCTTGCTCGTCACTCGCTGCACCAAGGTTTTCAGGAAAGAAATCTAAGTGGGAATGCAGGAAGTGAATTTTTAACGACATTCGACACTCCATTTCTTTGAAGGCATCAAGGAGGTTCTTGACTCCATCCTTATACGCAGGTGATTGTTGCTTCCAAGAAAGTTTTCACATATCCATTTGAACGCCAGCCAAGCCTTCAATTCCAGCGGACTTAGGACTTTTTCAAATTCAGTGTCATTCAAAACCTCCCTTATTTGTGGCCCAACAAAAATTCCTTCCTTCAATTTTGCTGCAGTAACCTTCGGAAATTTCCTTGAAAGGTATTGGAACCCTTCAGAATTGACTTTACCCATTGCTTTAACAAAATTCTTCATTAAACCAAGTTTAATGTGAAGAGGTGGCAGATAGATCTTTTGGGGATCCACTAAAGGGACAGACTGGACATTGCTTATCCCTGGGACATATGTATACCTAAGTGGCCAGTCACTTTTGGTGTAATGTTCTATAGTGGCGCGACTGTCCCACAGGCAAAGGAAACAACAAAATTTTGTGAATCCTGACTGCATACCCATAAGCATTCCTATAACTTTTAGATCTCCACGAACATTCCAGTGATGACTGTCGTATTTGATTGCCTTAAGTAGTATATCCATATTGTCATATGTCTCTTTTAGATGGACGGAATGGGCAATGGGGATGGATGGCATTATATTACCATTATGCAAAAGAACTGCTTTCAAGCTTCTCTGAGACGAATCAATAAAGAGGCGCCACTCAGATGCCAAATATGTCTGAGATATGGCTGTAAATAGTCCATTGATGTCATGGCAATAACAGAGAGGACCGTCTACTGAAAAGAATGCTGTTAATTCAAAATTCCGCTTTCGGTAGTAACTAATACGAACATTGTTCTCAAATAAATTGTTCTCCTTTAGTCTTGAGGCGAGAAGCTCTGATTTCTCTTTAGACAGCGATAAGTCTCTAACAAGATCATTCAACTGTCCTTGGGTTAACTTTTTAGGCTCTAAATGTCTACCTTCAAAAGTGTACTCTGGTTCTGTAGATGGTCCGGAAACGCCAGTTGCACCTTCATCACTTTCCATGTCATCTATGATAGAATCTAGCCTATCACTTGGGGGAATTGGAATGGGCAATGTTTCATCATGTTTTACTGGTCTACGTGCTGAATCCAAGTTTGGATATACAATCTGGTGTTTGTTCTTGGCAGAAAACCCCATTAAGTTCACACTACAAAAATAACAGTCTTCATGATGATCTCTCGGCTCCCTCCATATCATGGGTAATAAGGCAACCAAAGTATAGCTTGTATATTTTCTTAATGTCGGTTGTAATACTTCGTCGCTGTGTTTTAGTTGTCAACTGGCCGCATACGAAACAGAACTTGTCGGGGTCATTCTTACATTGTCGAGGCATGTTGACTGACCTGAGCAAACTATAAATTAAAAAAAAATGTACACCAACTTGACACAACAAGTTCTTGGACTGGACTGATCTTTTGACACACAAAGCATGGCGTTGTTGCCTGAATCACAATGCTGCTAGACGTAAAAGCTCACACCTGAAATACATAAGATGTATAATTAAGATAATTGAAATAAATAAGATGAATAAACTAAAAAACACAATAAAATAAACACAATCAAATGTTGAAATATTAGTATTTTGCCTATTTAAAATGCTTAAATCTGTGTAGTTATATATATGCCTTCATCTTGAAAACTATACGTGCTAGAAAAAATCTGAATGCAGTTTTGGAATCAGCGTGAAAAATGCTATCCAGCCACCACAACTTTTACTCTGATAAAAAATCTTTGTTGACCAGTGTAATTGTTGTACTATCGAAAAGAATCCGACTATTTCACCTGAAGCAGAAGCGGCGTCATTAACGACTAGATTTAAAGAATGACATGAACAGAGCAGAAAAAGCTCTAGGGTTTAACTGAAGAATTCTGCTTTGAACTCCTGCGTTTCTGACATTTCATGTTCGCCCCATTGTCATATCCTTAGCCCTTCATATTTTTCAAAGGCAGTCCCAATACATCTAGTTGTTTTAAAACTACTTCGGTCAATCCTACTCCAGTTGTATCTGTTACAGGAATAAAGCAAATAAAATGTTCACGAGGCACATATTGACCAGATTTCTCATCTTTTGTTACAAATCTTAGTACTAGTGATAATTGTTCAACGCGACTCTTATCCGGTGTACAGTCAACGATTATACATAGAATAATATTTGGCATCTTTAATAAGGTCAGTAATATTTTGTTTAATTTTGTCAGCCATTGTTGATATCAATTCATTTTGTATTTTATTACTCATGTAATTGACTTTCCAGACATTTTTATTGTTGTCAATTATTGGCGCCCCTTCCCAAAGGCGCCTGAGGCGGTCGCCTCGCCGTCTCACCCATCGGCACGGCCCTGGATGAGAATGTGTCGAAAACTCTCTTTGAAGGAGGAGGCATGCGGGCAGAGCGTTCAGAAGAGCAGTGTCCGTTATAATAGCAATAGTAAAGAGAGGAAAGAGTGAGGCAACATTGCGGCGAAGAGAGAGGGATTGAAGACAGTCAGTTAGAGGTGAGGAATTGACGAGACGAAAAGTCTTTGATTCCACCCGGTCAAGTAGAGCTGTGTGGCTTGAGCTACCCCACATATGAGAAGCGTACTCCATACAGGGTCGGACAAGACCCCTGTACAGAGACAGCAACTGAGTGGGGGTGAAGAAACTGCGAATCCTGTACAATGCAACTAACCTCTTAGAAGCAGTTTTAGAAAGAGAGTATACGTGATCTTTCAGTAAAGATTATGAGAAAAGGAAACACCAAGAATGTTAAGAGAAGAGGAAGGATTGATTTGTTTATGGTTAAAAGTATTTAATTAATTAACATTTAATGAACATTCCTAGCAGCTACGTGCAAATTCAAGGTATCTAAAAGTTGTCAAGATACTGAATTAACAACATATTTAATATTTAATTATTTAATATCTAATATTTTAGTTTCTTATATGTCAACAAATGAGAATGTGCAAATGTGCTATGTTGGCTGAATTTCTATACGTATATATGTGTTACGCCCAAACATCGAAATCGCTCAGTAAGCGAAAAAAACAGCCACAACGCGTTGTGGATGCACCTAAGTGACCACACACCGTTGTTAGATATTTTTTCGCTTCATGGCCGTTCTCAAACAACCACAACGCGTTGTGGACGATTCGGATATGACCACAACGCATTGCGGACGATTTGAAAATTATTGAATGCCCGGTTAGTTAATTGAATGCCAGGTTAGGTCAACTGTACGCCCTTGACGATTGGTTAGGTTAAGGCGTGATATTTTCGTTAAAACTAGCGAAAATATCACGGCTTAACCTAACCAATCGTCAACGGCGTACAATTAACCTAACTGGGCATTCAGTTAACCTAACCGGGCACTCAGTTGACCTAACCGGGCATTCAATTAACCTCACCAGTTGGTTAATTTTTACATTTACGTCTCATTCTAAAGTTGCTTAAAATTAATCGAAACCTACGGGAAAATTATTGATAATCATTTTTTAAAGGACTTTATCTTTTTTCTAGCATACTGTATCTGCTTAACTTTGCTTTTTAATCAGTGAATACGTCGATAAATATACGTCGTGTTTATATCATTTCAATATACGTCGTGTTTAAATAGAGTTTGATGAAAGACATCGGTGTGTGGTCGTTTCATATCGTCCACAACGTTTGAGAATGGCCATGAAGCGAAAAAATATCTAACATCGGTGTGTGGTCACTTACAGTAGGTACATCCACAACGCGTTGTGGCTGTTTTTTTCGCTCACTGAGCGATTTCGATGTTTGGGCGTAACATATATAACATGTCTGAAGGCTACTATAGATAATCTCTATGTACTTTAGCTCTCTTTGTTTCCATATCTTTAAAACTAATTAAGTTATTTCATTCCTCTGCATCCTCTAATAATATTTAACAAATAACTCCATTCTAACAATAAAACATAAAATTTTCTTGTAAATGGTTGTTTTATGCTACGCATTAGAGGAAGCCATTACTCTCCATTTATGAATATGTACTTTATATTGGAGTGTTTATATATAATATACGCACACACCCCAATATTATTTATATATATATATATATAATATATAATATATTAATATATATATATATATATATATAGTATATGTATGTTTCGTGTTGCACTTGATGTGTGTCATCAACATGTCTAACCTAATAATAAATCGTATTATTGATGTTATTATTGTTATTATTATTATCATTATTGTTATTAGTCTTTTATGTTATTATCGTATGCTATGAACGCATGTTATGAACGCATTAAGTGCCGCACTATTCTTTATATATATATATATACTAGTATATTTTATTCCCTTTTAAACATATTGTGTGTAAAAATAATAAAAAAATTAATTGAATTGAATTGTTGCTGTTATTTTTACAATCATTGGTAAATTGAGCCTCATCACAGAACAAGACGTATTGATGCAATTGTCGATAGGCATTGAGCCAATTACAAAATTCCAGCCGTTGGGCACGATCCCCAGGTTGGAAGTGCTGAGCACGCTGTACGTGGTATTGATACATGCCTTCTTTGTGTAACGTTCTACATACTCTCTTTTGAGGAACTCTAAGACGTGTGGAAATCCTTCGCGTACTAACATGAGGACTCCGCTGTACCATCTGAATAATGTTTTCTTGTTCAGCCACATCTTGTTGTACCGGACGCTCAGATAAAACAGTAATCCTAGGAATCTCTGGAAAACGTTGCTAAACACTCGCCGATCCGGAATTCTTCGATTTGGAAAACGTCGCTGGTATTCAACGGCAGCAGCAGTAGTATTTCCATCGCAAAATCCGTAAACCTACACCATATCGGCATATTGGCATTTGAAAATGTAAAAGGCATACTGAACGCACAAAACATCAACTGCACGCTGTGAAACACAACACTCTACTGCGTAATTAGTTCGGTTCGGTAAGTAACTGTCAATTCAGTTCAAGGTCAGTGATGCGCATGCTTGAAATGCAAACATCCATAGCTCCACAACTGTTAAGAATCGGACCTATGTTCATATGAGGTTTTTGACTGGGAATGACCTCAGCTATGAGCTCCCGAAGTTATGACACTTCGTCGTGACTCACCCTGTATACACACATACAGTGATGGGCAGTATCTAGATACATGTATCGCCGATACGTATCGATCGATACTTTTGTATCGGTATCGGTATCGCTTTAGCTACTTGACAAAAGTATCGATTTATCGGTATCGCTAAGGTCAATTTTCTTAAATGTATCGAAAAAAATCGATACTTCGATACATCGATACATTAATAAGCATTTTTAAATATTTAAATAGATGTTATAATATGACACTACTGAGTTATATTTATGAATATACATAAATAATAATATTATTAAATATTTATTTAATGACAGTACTACTCTACTGGTCACGTCACACAGTACGGCGCAACGTTTAAACACGTTTGTACTTGTGTTATTGAGATTAATTAACCATAATATAGAAACATTGTTAGCTGTAGAGAAGAAGCTAGAGCGTTTGAATTCGGAGGCATTACGTCAGTGTCAGCCACTTCTCAATGCAGTCACAGTAGGGTTCACTAAGCGGTTTGAAAAGTTTCTGTGCCTTGATGCGTCGCATGAGTGTAAAGCAGCAATACTGGCATCGTCTTCAAATCCTCTGTTCAAGTTAAAGTGGATGACAATAAAAGGCAAATTTAATACTAACATTGTCAAAAAGAGGGTTCAAGAAATGTTGGTTAATGCTGTTAAGAGCCTCAGCGAGCAGACCCCCCAGCAACAACTAAGTGATGCTGCATCTGACGGAAGTGCAGATGATTTCTTCTGTTATGAGTCTGCTTCCACTAATGTCTCTGCAACCCAAGATTCCACTGAGATGGAAGTTTTACAGTATCTGGGTGACGGAAGTCATTCTCTCCAATCTCTGAGGCAGTACCCAGGAATTCTACGGGTCTTCCTGAAGTATAGCACACCACTACCATCCTCTGCTCCTGTAGAACGGTTGTTTAGTTTGGCTGGTCACATTCACGCTCCAAAAAGGAATAGACTGTCTGACCAGATGTTTAGCCAGCTGGTATTTTTGAAGGGTAATAGTAATTACTTTTAATTGTTAGTGTAATATTTTCAGTCATTCATGTATCCTACAAAATTAAAACATACTTTCATTAAATAAAGCAATTGTTTTTATTTACTTCTATAAAACCCATTAAAATGTCGTTGATTTTACTTACAGTGCGTACAAACTACTAGTATAAACAATAATATCTAACACCTACATATTAAATGAATAATTATAAAAATGTACCGGCGATGCATGTATCGGTATCGGTATCGTTTAAGACATCTAGAAAGTATCGGCGTATCGGTATCGCCTAAGACGTTCTTCATGTATCGATGTATCGGTATCGCTTTAGCGATTTTCATGTATCGATGCCCATCACTGCACACATACACTCGCAACTCAGTACATATGATTCAATTATTGCTGCACATACACAAACACGCACTTTAGCACCTCCCCCCACACCCACAATTGATTTTCCTTCACTATATATATATATATATATATATATATATATATATATCCCAGTATAAAGCTTAAGGACCAAATTAAATAAAATAGTTCAATTTCACAATTATTTATGTTAAAACAAAAAAAAAATTGTAAAACTATTTATTTTATCAATGAAAGTTATTCACTTCAATTAAAAAATTGTCTGTGTATATATATATATATATATATATATATATATATATATATATATATATACAAACTCAGAATGGTCCCCCGAAAAACATATGTTAAACACAGACCGTGCATGGAACAAAGAACTCTTCTGGGAAATTACATCCACTATAGTTCTAATAAGTAATGATAAATGACAAATACTATAGTTTTTTTCTTTTTCATGATGGAAAGCCAACGTGGGCACCGGGTTACTGGCAAAAAGGCCCCAAAATATAGCTTCCCTCACCAGCTATCTGCAAAGCAGATAGGATCCAGCTTTGGGACAGGATCTAGGGTTCTAGGGATCCTCTCTGCTTTGCAGATAGCTGGTGAGGGAAGCTACAGTATATTTTGGGGCCTCTTTGCGAGTAACCCGGTGCCCACATTGGGCTTTCCATCATGAAAAAGAAAAAAACAATAGTATTTGTCATTTATCATTATTTATTCGAACTATAGTGAATGTAATTTCCCAGAAGAGTTCCTTGTTCCATGCACGGTCTGTGTTTAACATATATATATATATATATATATATATATATAATGATAAAGACTTATTTTTCCCTAATTTAGAAAACATAGGATAAAATGAGATATATCATGAGGACTAAATGAACGAGGCATCCCAATTCTAACTGAAGATAAACATATTTTAGAGTAAGTATATTAATAACTAAGTAAAAATTTGTTTTATGTGGTAGTCTCTGAGCTGAGAAAAACGAACTCAATCGTACTTGCGAGGGAAAGAATTGGTTGATCGTATTATAAAATGGAGGAATGCGAGTTATCAATCAATTAATAATAATTAATTGTTGGTAATATTATGGGAGCATCTTAGAGTGAATTTGGGTTTCTTCTAGCTGATGTTCCGCTTGTGTGTGTGTGTGTGTGTGTGTGTGTGCGCGCGCGCAGGTTGGGCATAATTGAGGTCGAGTGTGTGATAATTCACAGATATAGTGGGGTAAAAAAAAATTTGTGAGTTTGGTAGCTTGGAACAGTAACAAGTTTATATATAAAAATAATCTGGAAACTTTTTTATTGTCGGAAAACAAAACATGTTGGTCCTACTTTGGTTACGCTAGGTTAGGTTATTTAAGGTTTCGTTAGGTTAGGTTAGACTTACAACGTTGTTTTATCTAGTAGTAGTATACCTGCAAAAATGTAGTGCAATGCAAGTGCATGCAACATCGCAACATTGCAACATCGCATGTAACAAGGTGAGAGACTTGTTTACCCCAAAATATTATATATATATATATATGAGTTGTGTATATATATATATATATATACATATGAGTTGTATATACTGTATGTGGGTTTATTTGCATGTAGGTTTGAACAGAAAAACAAAACTTCTTTTATATATATATACCTAACCTTACAACCTTACAAAGGTTTCGCGCGATGATTTCTCATTTCGCGAAGGTCAAGCTTGTCGCCCCTTCACTCGAGTTGGCCTGGTGAAGTAGTGAGTTGGATTCTTGCGCTCTCCACCTCACATAGCCAGGTACGCCCGGCTCATCGGAGATTGTTCTGAGCCAGGCGTCTAGTCTTCTTTTGAAGATTTCCACTGCAACTCCCTTCGTGTTTCTTAGGTCTTTGGGCAACTGATTAAACAGTTTTGGTTCTCTCACTACAAAACTATTTTCTTTCAGGGTTAAGGATGTTCCCTGTCTCGCCTTCAATTTGAGAATACGACACAGTCTACCGTTTCCACTTTCCATCGTTGTTTGGGGAGTTATAGGGTTCAGAGTAAGATTATAGACTAGTTTCTCCATTATTTTCTAAGTGTAAATAATGGTGTATCTCTCTCGTCTCCTTTCCAGTGAATATAGGTCTAGTTCTCGTAACCTTTCCCAGTAATTTAGTCCTTTGCACCCATTGATCTTGGCTGTGAAGCTTCTCTGGATCCCTTCCAGCTGTCTAATGTCTTCTTTTTTTATACGGGGATGTTAGGACCGAGCAGTATTCCAATTTGGGTATTATCAGGGTTTTCAGTAGAGGAATCATTACATTCCTTTCCCTGCGTTTAAAGGTTCTTAATATCTGACCCGTTATTCTCTTTGCTCTGTTTACTGCTGTCTTATTTTGTGTTTCAAATTTCGCATCATCTGTCATTACAACCCCTAAATCTTTTGTTCTGGAATTTCTCTGAATTTCCTGTCCATTTGGGGTATAATATTCCATGGATTTTAGTCTTCTCTTTTTCCGTACCGTAATAAATGAAATTTCTCGGTGTTAAACTTCATATTGTTGTCTTCCGTCCACTTGTAGATTCTGTTTATGTCGGTTTGTAGAGATCGTATGTCTTCTGGGTTTTTTATTTTTCTACTGATCTTTGTGTCATCCGCAAAGGATGTTACTGTGCTGTCTCTGATAACGTCCTCATCTATGTCAGTTAGCATGATTATGAAGAGTAGTGGAGCTACTGAGGACCTCTGATTCTGATGAAGATACTCCTTGTACTGTAACGACTTGCCGCCGCTCACTAAGGAAATTATATATCCATTTCCTTACTTTTCCTGTTATTCCCATATATTTCAGTTTATGCATTATGATTCCGTGGTAACACTTGTCGAACGCTTTAGCAAAGTCTGTGTATAGTACATCATAGTTTTCATTACTTTCAAGTGAATCAATAATGTTGTTGTAGTGTTCCATTAGTTGTGACAGGCATGATCTGCCTTACTGAAACCCGTGTTGGTTATCATTGAATTTTTTCTGAGTTTCCAAAAAGTCATAGATTTTCTTTCTAACTATTCTTTCAAATATTTTAGTGAGATGGGATGTAAGCGATACTGGCCTATAGTTTTTGGCCTCGGATCAATCTCCTCCTTTATATATTGGGACTATGTTCGCGCTCTTCAGGATGCCCGATATTTCTCCCGTGTCTAGTGATTGTCTTCATATCCAGTATAGGGGCTCAGCGATTGCATTCTTGCAGTTTTTGATCAGTGTGGCATTCCATTTATCCGGTCCTGCCGCTGAGTGTGTTTTTAGTTTCCCTATGGCTTGTGTAATATCATCCGTCGTAAAGTCGAAATCCGTTATACTTTCCTCTTGTGGTTCTTCTTCAAAGAACGCGTTTCTATCGCATATCAGTTTGTCAGTTTTTGGGATATAGTACAGGATCTGGCCTAGAGTTCGTATAAATTTCTGGGTGCAGAGGTTTTGACGACTGATGTAGACTAATTTTGGAGCGTAGAATCTGAATGTTTCTATGCCATCGCACCAAATTGGTGCGAAAGTGGTCAAAATGGCAAAAAATTGACAAATATGGCAAAATTGTATCAGTTTTTCATATTTTTGTCATATTCTTGAGTTGAAAATTTTTTTAAGGGCAATTGTTTGTTTGAGAATCTGTGTTTATAACATACTGCTGCCTGAACCAAGAAAACTGACAAAAATGTCAAAAAATAACAACAAAAATAGTAAAAAATTAAATAAATATTGTCAAAAAAAGGAAAAAGGAAATTTTTGGCTATTTTGGTGCATAAACTAGCTCTAACCAATCATATCGAACTAAATAGTCAAGAAATTAGATATTAATAGCTCTACTAAAATTTCCTAACAAAAAAACGTACAAATGTCTAAATTTTGGGTTACAATGATTAAAAATGGTTATAGAATATTTGAAAAAAATAGACAAAATATAAAAAATAGTGCTAATTTTATAAAACTCTTAGGTTTGCATGTTGTAAAAGACTGAGATAAGATCATGTATTATTTCTGATGATGAAGTTGACTGTAAATCTTGCAAAAGTGGCAAAGAGTTTGGCAAAAATGACAAAAACTGTCAAGGCCGCTTATGTGATTGAGAAAGAGTGTTACTTTCACTCAGGTGCATCTTATTATAATGTTGCTCAAGTGCCTAGTCCATTGGAACTCCACTACATTGTCGTGTCGTTCTCCTCACTACAAAATCACCACTAAGGAATGATTTGTGGGGATCAGGAAAATGTACCTCAAGGTTTAAACAATCCTCAAAGAAGATTGGTGCCCATCTGGCGTAGTTGGTTCTATTGTAGGCGAAGAAAAGTGGGATTGATCTCTGTATGGAAGAAAGAAATAGTGACCAATCACCTGCCCGCATTGAGTAGGTTAAGTCTCTGATGACTGGATACAATCTATTGGTAAAATGATACCAGTAATGAAAGTTTTCATTACTATCAGACCTCTGCTTTATATATTGTTGAAAGGATTGAGACAGAGTATATATCGAAGACATAAAGTCGTCCCATTGCTCTTGTTCTGCAACCATAATTGAAATTTTAGTTGCAGCATCTTGATATAAGTTACGGTGTTCATCGACACTCAAAAACCTATCGAACATAATGCTTGTTATCGCTTCGTGCACGAAGGATAATCCTTGCTTGGCTCCCACATAATGATTGCCATTCATAACGGATTTTACTGTGTCTGGACCGAACCATTCGCTTTCAACCAAAACAGATTCAATTCCCGATATATGAAGATAAGATCCAATACAAGCAAGTACAATCTTCTCAAAATGGAATCCACCTAATCCGATAAACAAATCCTCAAAGAAGATTGGTGCCCATCTGGCGTAGTTGGTTCTATTGTAGGCGAAGAAAAGTGGGATTGATCTCTGTATGGAAGAAAGAAATAGTGACCAATCACCTGCCCGCATTGAGTAGGTTAAGTCTCTGATGACTGGATGCAATCTATTGGTAAAATGATACCAGTAATGAAAGTTTTCATTACTATCAGACCTCTGCTTTATATATTGTTGAAAGGATTGAGACAGAGTATATATCGAAGACATAAAGTCGTCCCATTGCTCTTGTTCTGCAACCATAATTGAAATTTTAGTTGCAGCATCTTGATATAAGTTACGGTGTTCATCGACACTCAAAAACCTATCGAACATAATGCTTGTTATCGCTTCGTGCACGAAGGATAATCCTTGCTTGGCTCCCACATAATGATTGCCATTCATAACGGATTTTACTGTGTCTGGACCGAACCATTCGCTTTCAACCAAAACATTCAATTCCCGATATATGAAGATAAGATCCAATACAAGCAAGTACAATCTTCTCAAAATGGAATCCACCTAATCCGATAAACAAATTACTGAACATATCTTTTTTCAGGAGCTGAATTTCCTTCGCAATAGCATAAACTCCTTCATCACACCACAGTGTACCGTATGGCTTATTCTGCTGCTTAAGCACGTCCTGAAAGTTAATCATTGTTGTAAAAATGGTATAAAATTCAGTTGCTTTGTATGGCAGTATGGGAGTGAACGCAATAGTTGTAGGCTTCAAGCTATCTCCTACAAAAGGGCTTTTGACAGCAACAAAGCTTGGAACAAAGTCATCATTATCAGTAGTTGAGTTAGTTGAAGAGCCCTGTATTGTGGTTGTTCTATGTTTGTATCGCATCACAAACCACAGGAAATGGTCGCGATTAACAGTCCCTAGTAAATGATCGTTTGCCTTGTATTCAGAGACTTGGAAATCTTGACTTATTGTACCTCGTTCATGTCTTGGTCCAATCGAGATAATTTCTTGGCAAGGAAGAACGCTTTGTAACTTGCCAAGCCGGAGGGTTGACTCTGGATCTTCACTGATCTTATTAGTATGCTGTTGTGTTGGTGCAGAGCTTAATGGAGCATTTTGGAATAAAACTAGCACCGTATCGTGTGTCGAACCAATTCCAGACAAGGTATTTTCCAAGGTGTCAAAATTATCCATTGCTGCTTGAATTGGATGGTTTTGATCAAATACTGGAGGAATTGGAAATTGGAACTCTATGTGAACCACATAAAGATATTGTACGTTTTGTTAGTGCAAATTTATTTTGCGAACTTCTTGATATCCTACTCAAATGCTCCGTTTGTTTGCAATTTCAATAAGATCTTTAGACTGTGACAGGTTATGTATAGTTTGAGCAAATCCGACATGCAATGGGGTGGGCTCCAAACCATTATGAAGGATGTAAAACAACATCTGGAAGATAGTGTCACACTTCAGCATCAACTGATTGTTGCTATCTGATACATTCCTGGTGGAAAACAAATGCTGAAGAAATTCCATCCATATTGGAGGACGTTCATTTTGGAAACGTTTTAAGGCTAGATCAAGATCGTTTGGATCACAATAGCTAGAGCGTAAACCAAAACTGTAAGTTTTTAACTCTTTCCTTAGGTCCTTAGCAACGTTTTCGACAGATGATTTCCGCAAAGTTTCAACAATTCTTGCACTCTCAATCTGGACAGAATAAACCATCTGGGATTTTCGTTTGTTGCTAGGATATGTAAAATAAATGGTGTCCTTAAATTTGTCTATAAGCAGGCTCTTAACCAAATATTTACTGATAGATTCATCCTGGTTCAGCTTTTTATTGATCTCTTGTCTCAAGTAGGTGACACTCTATCCACAGCTTGTGAAGTCTATTTTTGAGACTACATCATTAAACGCTTCTTGAACCATGTCAGTAGAACCCATAACTTCATTTTCTTGCTGTCTGTTTTCGAAAATCGTCTCTATTCTGCAATCATAGGCTGCAAAATGCTTCTTTATTCAATTATTATGATGGAATACATCTGCAGCGAATACATCTTTGTATTCGTTCAACATCGCTACTCTGGTAAAAACATCGTCTTGGAACAAGTGAGCATAACTCAATAACTTTTGGGCACGACCTGGAGTACATCTCCGAAACAAATCATGGTCAATGCACCTTTCAATTTGACTCGAGCTGAACCACAAAATACACACACTTTCATATCCTTCATATGCTGTGTTTTAATCCTTTTGCTTGAACTATTTTCTGGAGGAGTTAATGCTTCCCCTAAGGAGGAATCGGAGGATTCAGATTCAGCATTTTCAGACTTCTGGCTACGTTCAACGAACTTTTTATATGCTGCATAGCACGAAGTGCTGTGATACTGGATATAAGGAGTCTGACTCTCAGTAAGAGCTTTCAAACGCTTGCTTCTGTCATCATTTGGGTACGCAGAAGCCAAGTGAAGCAAATTTTTTATTCCATGTTCTCCGCTGCTCAAATATTTCTCTCCACTTGGGCTCTTATTCTTCTGGCACAAGATACATTTACCAAGGTTTGAGCTATGCTTCTTTTCTGGCACAAGTTGACATACATCCTGAAAAAATAAAATATACTAAGACTTCTTGCAATTGCAATTATAATAAACTGGTTCTATTCTATACATATAAAAATTCATTTGTAACACATTGGTCTTTATATTTATGTTTTAAATATTCAATTCGATTATTACTGACCATGATCTATCATCTGTTGAATCACATAATGAATACAGGGATCCTCAATTTGTAGCTACTACCAATACTAAACCTGAAACACAATAAATATGACTTAGTTACTCTAACGAAATCAAATAGATCGATTCTATAAGAAGTTCAAGCATTTTATAACAAGCAAGCCTAAGAATAACATAAAATTAGTACTATTTTTCATATTTTGGCTATTTTTTCAAGTATTTTACAACCATTTTTATCGATTTATACCTGAAATTTAGACATTTGTGCATACTTTGTTTTAATAAATTCTTGCAGAGCTATTAATATCTAGTTTCTTGACTATTTAGTTCGATATGATTGGTTAGAGCTAGTTTATGCACCAAAATAGCCAAAAATGTCATTTTTGCGATTTTTTGACAATATTTACTTAAATTTTTACTATTTTTGCTGTTAGTTTTTGACATTTTTGTCAGTTTCCTTGATTCAGGCAGCAGTATGTTACAAAAACAGATTCTCAAACAAAAAATTGCCCTTAAAAAAATTTTCAACTCAAGAATATGACAAAAATACGAAAAACTGATAAAATTTTGCCATTTTTGCCAATTTTTTGCCATTTTGACCACTTTCGCACCAATTTGGTGCGATGGCATAGACAAATTCGGATTCTGCTCCCCAAAATTAGTCTAGATCAGTCGTCAAAACCTCTGCACCTAGAAATTTATACGAACTCTGGGCCAGATCCTAGACTAATACTGAAAGATGATTCGTACTGAGCTTAGATCATCAGATAAAGCACTGTTCTCATATTTTAAAGATCCGATAGTCGCATGGTTTTTCGACTTTCTTTTTGCGAAATTATAGAAGTACTTTGAGTTAGCCTTTATCGCTTCTATAGCGTCGTCTTCTTCGTTTTCTGTATGCTTCTCAATTAGTTCCTGTATGACGACATCGATACTTTGCAGTTTATCATTTAATATTTTTCTGATGTTATCTTTACAATTACTTAATTTTGCAGTCACTCTTTTTCTCTTTCGGAACAATGCCCTCTTTTGTCTTTCGAACCTACTTCTCTTTCCTCTTTGTTGTATCTTTGGGACATGTTTTTCCGCAATTTCTAACGTCTTCTCCTCTAACGTCATTAGCATCTCCTCCGTTGTCTTGGCCTCGAAAATGGTCATATATATGTATATGAATTGTATGTATGTAGCGGAGGGCCGGGGTTAGACCATCCCAAAGGTGGGTAACCTAACATAAAACACAAGAAGGAGGAGAGAGAGAAGATCCATCCGTTCGTGGACATGGCGCATCGCATAAGGGTGTCTTCAGCATTACAGCCATTTGGCATAGAAGGCAGCCAATCGTAAACGGCTCACAGCCAGTCATATAGGACGTACACAGCTATTTCCTTTTACGTACATATAAATGAGAATTAGCATCGCTTTGCCTCAAAAACACACACACACACGCGCACACACACATACACACACACACACACACACACACACACACACCGTATATGACGTACACACGTAAAGGAGAATTAGCATCGCTTTACCTCAAAAAACACAAACACACACACACACACACACACACATCATATATGACTTAATCGTACACACGTAAAGGAGAATTAGCATAGCATGGTGTAAAGGAGAAATAAAACACAGCTACAGCGTTCTGTCTATTTAATATATATCGAAATACAAAATATGTATATACATTAGGTGCAAAACAGTGGTAATACATACATGGTTTATATATATTTACATCAAACATAAAAAAATCACAACGAGTAGAGGAGAATTGTATATACATTTGACGCAAAAACAATGGTGTTATTTAACACACACACACACACACACACACACACATTTACCATTACTTATTCGGACTATAGTGGATTTAATTATCCCAGAAGAGTTCCTTGTTCCATGCACGGTCTGTGTGTATCATTAAAAAACTCAGGGGACCATTCTCAGTTCATTCCCAGAAGAGTTCTATATAGAACAAATTCAGAATACACAACATTTGTTTAATATGTATTTATACACTACCAGTCAAAAGTTTAAGTATACCCTGAAATATTCATAAATTTCAAATTTTGTTTAAAGTTTTTTATTTATTAACTAAGTTATCATGACACAAATTCGTAAGTACAAACATGGAAACTTAAATAACAACAAATCAGGACAATTTACCAAAAGCAAAGTCTAAATTTTAGAGTTATCAAAATAGCCTCCTCTAGCAGCAATTACAACAGAACAAATTCGAGGCATGCGCTTAACATGAGAAAGAAGATAGTCTGGTGAAAGCTGCTGCCAGCACTCTTGTAAGAGTTCCCAGAGCTTCTGAGCACTGGATGGCTGCTTGGCTTTCGTTCGTTGATCCAGTTCATCCCACACTAGCTCGATGGGGTTCAGATCCGGGGACTGCTGGCCATTCCATAACTGTGGGCTGACGTTGCCGTTCTTTCTGCTTCAGGTAATTTTGAAACAGCTTGGAAGTGTGTTTAGGATCGTTGTCTTGCTGCAGTATGAACTGTTGGACAACTAGTCGCAGTCTAGATGGGATGGCATGTCGCTGTAGAATGCTGTGATAGCCACGTTGGTTCAGTATTCCAGCTTTGTGGAGATCTCCAACTTGCTCCCCTGCAAAACATCCCCAGACCATCACAATTTCTCCACCGTGCTTCACTGTTGGCACAACATACTGCTGCGTCATTCTTTCACTCGCTCTGCGCCTTGCGTTTGGATCCAAAAATTTCGAACTTTGATTCGTCAGTCCAAAGGACAAATTTCCACCGCTCAACAGTCCATTTTTGGTGTTTTTTAGCCCAGGCTAGCCTTTTATTTTTGTTCTGGAGTCTTAGCATTGGTTTCTTTGCTGCAGTTCATCCTTTTAATCCTGCCTCTCTTAGTCTTCTCTGAACAGTTGATGTTGAAACTGTTGTACTTCCGGAGTTGTTCAGCTGGGCTTTGATTTCAGGTGCTGTGAGGCGTCTGTTGCGCAGACTGGTGATTCGGATATACTTGTCCTCTGAGTCTGTTGTGGTTCTTGGTCACCCCGACCTTTTTCTATACTTATTTTAACCAGTTTCTTCGTACCGTTTAATGGCACAAGCAACCGCATTCAGAGAAACTTTTTTTTTTTTGCAATTTGCCTCAGTGATTGGCACTCATTTCTCAAAGTTACAATCGATTGTCATTTTTCTATTGTTAACTGAGCTTTGGCACCCATTTTTGCTTTATGAAACACAGAAATATACCTTAAACTACACAGTTGGCTCCTCTGCAAGGATTTTATATATAAAACCTGCAGCGCATGTTAATAACTGAACACATGTATTAACATACTCCTGAATAAACACACTACCCTAGTAAAGACTTTTAAGCTGTTTTTGGACCTTTGTGCAGAGCTAATGGCATTATTTTTAGGTTGCATGCTAGACGTAAATTAACACATTTTGAAGGCTATTTTGAAGAAGCTTCTGTGTTACAACACACTGCATAGGACAGATGCACTGAAGCATACAATATGAAAGCCAGGTAAGCAAATTCATTTCTAGTACCTGTTAAGTTTACATTTGAAGTTTATGTCATGAGCTAAGCAGCAAAACATTGGAAATTAGTAGGTGTACTTAAACTTTTGACTGGTAGTATATATATATATATATATATATACGCGCAAAAATGGAAATGCATGGATTAAGGTCAGTTTCTTCCACGCTCAAATAAACTAGTAAACTCACACGTAATCGAGTCCACATTTATATCCTCATTGCTTTCTACTACACAATAAATGCGATTTAACATTAATTCACCACTCGTAGTATGCGGGTGTCTTATTCAATATAAAGGGCTTTTAACTCGGTTAACACTATTTTTGTACCCACTTTACAATTGGGGTCAAACTATCACGCTCTTTAAACATGGATAGAATACAATCAAAAGTACGTACAAAGATGATATCGTTTGCTACAACATCACCATTAAATTCAAGTTTATAAACACTCCTTTCCAAACGGGTATTTATTCTTTCAGCGCTGACCTGTTCAACTGTAAAATCTTCTTCACAACTCATGTAGATAATTAAAGTATGTTTCTAAATCATGCCGACAACTGCGTCTTATATAAAGAAATAATTCTTCAGGGTGATCAGTAAAGGTGAGTTCAGCCCTGTACCTTTCGAACCCTTCGTACCAAAGTTCATGATATTTAGAGGAGTCTGTACCTTCTAAATACGCATCCAGTTCCAAACCATTATCGTCTTGTTCGGTTCCTCACTAGGTAAAATCATCGAGCAGGACGGTGTACGCGTATTCAAGCACCGTGTCAAAATAACGCATATCAGCAACGCGTGCGTCTAATATAGGTTTTAGTTTACGGAAATCGACGACTTCAAACATTCTGTCGAGAATGAAAAGGCTTCGCGTGGGGATAAGGGCGTTATTGTCAGCAGCATTCTTCCACATCAACTGTATAGCGATGCATGGTTGGTTTTTATCACGATTTATGCATAGAGTACAAATAATGGCGCATTGCTAATCTGTTCTCTTTTTGTGCCTACACCCTCAGGTAATTTATAACTGTCCTCACCCTACTTCTCAATCAACACGAAGATTCTGTTCATCTCTGCGTCTACCAGAGTTTGATTGTCTACATTTCGTTTCAAGTACATAATTAATAGCACCGGTATTACGCCTGAATAAACGCACAGACTTCAACACAGACACGTCGTATACTGCTGAACGGGAGTTCCATCTTTTAATAGTTTTCTATTGATACTGCGAGGAGAGAACGTCCAGTCGTGTCAGGCTCTGAAGCGGCTATGAGCCGCCGGTGCGCTGTTTGACTCGGCGGGACTGTGTGGACGGTTGGGGAGAAGGAAGGTATGGGGTGGGTATGTGTCACACGGGTTGCGTCATGATCACCGCCAAGCGTTAGTAATGCAGATTCGTGTACGAGTTTGTTCCAGCATGAAAGATTCGATGCGCACTAGTGAATCATCCGAATATTTAAAACTTCACTCCATTATACTGGGTAGGCATTTAGAGAATTTTTCCAGCTGCGATACATGAAGTAATATGGGTTTTAATGATTTATCATACAGACTTCCTGGAATGCGCACCATACATCTTCTACAACGTTCAGGGGTAACTGTATTCACCATTGTACTTTCTCGAACTATGCACATTTATTAACACGCTGGCGATCTATTTCAGAGAAACATGTGCCCATAATTATAATTGGCCTTTTTGCTGGACAAACGATACTCGTCCCTAAACTCTACTAAAAATTCACATAAACCTTTAGCTACAATTTCACTGCGCACCTCATCATGATATACGGGGCTCCAATAAACCTTAGCCCCCCCGCCCATGGCCTAAACCATTAGAGGTACAGTAAAACTAAACATACCATACAAAAGAGAATTTAATCCTACATTTAATGAGAAACAATTAAAACTTGGTGTTCCCGCCATTGGCTTCCAAGACAGCATGAATTCGCTTTGGGTAGCTTGCCAAAAGTGACGTGAATAGATCTTGATCGTTACGCAAATTTGCTAAAACAGTTTCAATGTGTTGCGTCATTGTATCCTTCGAAAATCGATTTGCTACAGGTTCTTGAAACAAGAGACATTCAACCTTGTCCTTTATAACTGATCCAATGTGTTCACAGACGTTCAGGTCAGGAGAATTTCCTGACCATTCTTCATTTCCAAAGAAATCGATCTCATGGTCCCGCAACAACTGTTGAGTAGCTAATGCCTTAAAGCAGGGGGCCTTATCGTGCAGAAGTGTGACCTGATTGACATCCATAACATTGTTTGGGTTTCTTAGAAAAGGAATGACATGCTGGGATAGAATAATATCACGAAAATACTGTCCATCCCAACTCTGACCATTTGGCTTCAGCACCCACATGAGCTTCTTTGCAGTGAACAAAACAAACACACCAACACAGTCCGGACTTTTTAATAATTCGCGATGATGTTCATTGTCACCGATTTCATCTGGTGTTGTGGCCCACACTCGATCATTTTGGTAGTTAAGCCGACGTGTTACGTAAGCAAAAAATTCATCGGAGACAGCTAAATGCATGAAATCATCCGCATCCCAATCTTCAAGATAATGGGCAAACCACATTCTATCATTGATGTTAAGTTGAGTTTTTCTTGGCTTTGGAAGTTCATGCCAAGGCTTTAAACCTTGCCTATGACGGTACAGTCGAATGATCTCACCACTAACGATCTTTCCTCTCAACACTTCGAGCTCTCTAGAAAGTTTAGCACAGCTGTTTTTCCGCTTACGCGTACTGCTTTCAATGATGTCCTTTGTTTCCTGAGAGAGTGGCAAATTTGGGCGCCCAGATTTGGTTGTATCCATTTCACATTCATCCAAAGTTTTATTCCAATTTCTTTTGACGAAGTTCTCACTTCTTCGCAACTTTTTGGCAACCCATGAACGTGTTATAAAGGTGGCTCCAGCATCACGAGCTTCCCGAAATGTTATTGCTCGTATGCGATCTATCACACGTTGCCTCTCCGAATCACCAATTAATTGAGAAGCCATTATATTATCACTTTATCAGCTAGAGTAATTTTAATACCTGCAATAAATAAAGAATTTTATATATTTTTATAATCACTAAAAACTATTTCAATATAAGTAAACATGTAAGCTGCAAATGGGGGGGCTAAGGTTTTTTGGAACCCCTTACATGGATGTTGTGGTAGAAATATTTGAAACTGTCCATAATCAGAAGATTTACATTCACCGCCTCAGTGTACTCGTACTCGGTGTAATGTAACATGGTGTAATATCTCCGGTCACACCAATCATCAACAAGGCTCACAACCCAGATCCTTTGTTTGTCTTCCGCAAGCGTCGATTCTTTCACTTCATGATATATGTACCCTTTAGTACAGTTTAATCCTACAACATATTCCATTATATCGCCTGAACCGCGAAACCCCATAACGCTCTCACCAGTATTTGGACGTCTTCCTCCTCATGCTTCGGATGATATAATGCGGCCTTAAAGGTTTCAAAGGAAAGATGACTAGAAATTCTTTGAGAGTTCAACACATCTAGACTTTAGTGTGTATCACTTCAGGACTGTAGTGCATGCAATATCATTGGACACCATCGTTAATTTTCGTCTACGCAAGAATTATTCAACAGTTAATAAGATACGTCTGATAAACAGGGCATGCGGGGGGTCAACTGAGTACGCAAGGAGGAGACATGACACGCTGACTGGTTTAGTAGCACAGTGGGTGGCGCTTAGATTTTTCTTGCGCACACACACACACACACACACACACACACACACACACACACACAAAGGAGAAAATAAAACGCCAGCTGAAACAATTTATTTTAAATGCACGTAATAAATAGAAAAAAAATATTAAACTGTAAAATTTCGTCAACAAGTAAATAGACTCTAATATAAACTATATCTACATAACAAATATTCACGCCTCACGATATCCAAAGGGAACAGTGTCGTAGTAGGGTGTCAATTTGGGAGGTGAAAATTAATTTTTGCCAATTTCTTCACTGAGGGGTTTTAAAAATATGTTTTTGGACGTGAAGAATTCAAATCTGCTATTATTTTTGTGATTGCTCAACACGTAGCTTGGTAAATCTACGTTTGATTAAAAAGCACATAAATTGCTCTCGGAAAACAACATTTATTAATTTTAGCTTCTCAAAATGTCAAGTAATGCTATAAAAATTTTAGTTTCTTTGCATAAAACATATCCTAGTAATCATAAAACATATCCTTGTAATCATAAAACAACATTAGAAAGTAATGACATCCGTAAAAAAAAATATTTAAACAACAAGTTTCATCAAGTCTTGCTTTGATTCGTTCTTCGACATCAGCCGCCGACTTGCTTCTTGGCCTCTGATATAGCCCTCACGTTTCTCATGTGTATACACCCTGCCTGCTGCCTCTGTGACTTGTTTCACACACCTCTCTATTGACTGAGCATGACAGGGCCACTGTGGAACTTGCATAGGCTTGACAAAGAACTTCTTTATTTCCGCTGTAGTCAGTTTACATGTCAAAGGAGGTTCAAATACCCCGTCAGACCAGTCTGTCAGCTCCAACACGGAAGAAGCACTGGGGTTGATGGAAGGTGTCTTCCTGGGACGTACAGAAAGATCTCCAAGTGTGTCATCATCTCCACCCCTCATGTCAACAATCTTTTGGACACCAGCTCTCCTCTCCTCACTGTCATCTGAGCACAAGAGTGTCTGGATTATCATTTCGCTGAATGCATACCATGCTGAGCGCTTGATGGTTGGCAAAACAGCATCCACTACAGCCTTCTTTTGCAGCCTAACTAGCCGCAGCTGAAACAAGATGTGGCGTGAGCCTTCCACCCAAGAGTGTTTTACTTTGATGTTGAACGAACAGGAGTAGTACACATCAACAATGTATTCCACTATCAGTCTTAAGTTGTTGAGGGTTTTGCCTTTAAGGCCATGTTTTGAAACCCATATGCGACAAAGCGTGTTTGCTGTTGTCAACCACCTTGAATGGCTCACTGGACCAATTTCAAGAAGGGCCAGATCTGTGGGAAGTTCTCCTGTCCTTATGGCCTGTGTGATCCTATACCCGTACGCTTGATCAGTAGAGAGATCCTTTACGACAGTGTCACTCAGTGAAGTAAGAGGCTCTCCAATTGAGAGTTTGGTGAATGAAGGATCAATTTCAAGTTCGGTTGCAGTGTCTAGCATCTTGCCAATGTTACCTGTCCACTTGTTGTTAGACAAGGTCTTCCCATCCAGTGCTGTGATCAAGTGTCGCAGGGGTAACTCGTTAGTGTGGAGGGCACAAACCAACCAGATCAGCTTACGGCAAAGCTTGACCTCTACCCAATGCATGGAACCACCCTCCCAGCCAGTGTTAACATTTGTAGAATCACCTCCAATGGCCTGCAGGCTTTTATCAATGCCCTTCTTCTTCATGAAATCTACAAGATTATCAGCAATAACTTCAGCAGGTTTTTTTCTCGTTGAGCCTTTCTCAGGAGTGAAGTGGTAGAGATATCTTCCACCTGGCTCACTGCACACAGAATAATGCTCTTCTTTGATGATGCTTGGGAACTGACGATCTGAATTGTCTGCTTTCAGCATAACTTTAGTTGTATCTTGACGGCCATCAAAGAAGATGCAGTCAATTTCACCCTTCTTACAAAGATCATCAAATTCCTGATCCAGGGATCTCATAACTTTTTCTTGGGCCCTCTTGACTTTATTGTGATCAACTACAAGTCTCTTGTCTTCTTCAGTGATCAAGCCAGCATCCATAAAGGCAGCAGTGGTGATGGCAGCTGTGGCACGCAGGCCAACACCATATCTGATGCTATGCATAGCAACATTAGGTATTTCTAATGTGTTGTACTCTGGCTTTTTATTGGAAGTTGAAGACGTGCTTGGTATTTCTAATGTCACTTCATAACTTCCATCCTTTCCATCTTGAGCATCAGCTATTTGTTCTTCATTTTCATCATCAGAGAAAATTATTTCATTTGATGGCATTGAAACATCCTGCTTACTTGTCTGCTTATATTCAGCAAGCCTTCTTCTTTCGTCTTCTTGCCGCTTCTGCTTTTTGACTTGTCTGTTGTGCTTAATGAAAGCAAGTTCATTCACAGGGATCTTCATCTCCCTAGGGCATGTACAGTTAATGTGTTTCGTTTTTGCAACCAGCATCTGCAAGGCAGCCAAATTCAGAGCAGAGAACAATTTTACACTTGCAACTGAGGATGTCAAAAAGCTTGTCAAGTTTTGCAATGGAAGGCTCTTTGACATGTAGCTTTCCTCTCCCAAGAGATATGGTTTTGGCCTGCTCCCAGCTCTCTTGGATCTTGTTTAAGATTGTGACTCGTGAATTTACAACGGGGGCTACAAAAGAACTGTTTGCTCGTTCCCACTTTTCAAGCACTTTAGGGTAAATGTCCTTTGCAAGACTGGCTGCTGGGTAGTTTCTCACATCCTCACCACTTTGTTCTCTTAGCAGTAGCCCATATTTCAGAACGTCTCGCAGAGTTGGGAGTTCAGAGGGCAACAACTCTCTACCAGTTCCAATTAGGTTGCTCATATGTGTGAATGTCCCCAGTCTTGTCCTCCTTTTAGAAGCCATTGTAGGTCAATTCCCACTGGTTAGGATGGTAGCACTGACGGACAAGTAATCTTCAGCACACTGATGAATATGTTTCAACCTGTGAAATAAGCAAAAACAGCAGTGCATTATATATACAGCATATATAATTATTAATATAATAATTACACTGGCCAACAAAATGAAACTTTTCTCACCACAAACATGATCACACTTTTCTTAATGCATTTTTCGCGCTGATTCCGAATCTGGTTTTATTTTGTTTCTAGCATGTATAGTTATATAGATACACTGGTTTTGATATTTTTAAGTTTTTGATATTGCTATAAGAAAATTTATGGATGTATAGATCACACTTAGGAATGCTAAACAACAAATACATCATATACCTTATTCAATGTACTTATAAATAAAGAATATATACATTATTTTATTAAAAGCGCTGTGAGTGTGATTTCCTTTTGTAAATTTGGCCTGGATTGTCATGATACAGCATCCAACAATGGTCCGCCATCATGCTTTCATTCCAATATCCTTGGTAGCGCTTCTCCATCATCTGAATATCTTGATGGAAGCGCTCTCCTTGCTCGTCACTCACTGCACCAAGGTTTTCAGGAAAGAAATCTAAGTGGGAATGCAGGAAGTGAATTTTTAACGACATTCGACACTCCATTTCTTTGAAGGCATCAAGGAGGTTCTTGACTCCATCCTTATACGCAGGTGACTTGTTGCTTCCAAGAAAGTTTTCACATATCCATTTGAACGCCAGCCAAGCCTTCAATTCCAGCGGACTTAGGACTTTTTCAAATTCAGTGTCATTCAAAACCTCCCTTATTTGTGGCCCAACAAAAATTCCTTCCTTCAATTTTGCTGCAGTAACCTTCGGAAATTTCCTTGAAAGGTATCGGAACCCTTCAGAATTGACTTTACCCATTGCTTTAACAAAATTCTTCATTAAACCAAGTTTAATGTGAAGAGGTGGCAGATAGATCTTTTGGGGATCCACTAAAGGGACAGACTGGACATTGCTTATCCCTGGGACATATGTATACCTAAGTGGCCAGTCACTTTTGGTGTAATGTTCTATAGTGGCGCGACTGTCCCACAGGCAAAGGAAACAACAAAATTTTGTGAATCCTGAATGCATACCCATAAGCATTCCTATAACTTTTAGATCTCCACAAACATTCCATTGATGACTGTCGTATTTGATTGCCTTAAGTAGTATATCCATATTGTCATATGTCTTTTAGATGGACGGAATGGGCAATGGGGATGGATGGCATTATATTACCATTATGCAAAAGAACTGCTTTCAGGCTTCTCTGCGACGAATCAATAAAGAGTCGCCACTCAGATGCCACATACGTCTGAGATATGGCTGTAAATAGTCCATTGATGTCATGGCAATAACAGAGAGGACCGTCTACTGAAAAGAATGCTGTTAATTCAAAATTCCGCTTTCGGTAGTAACTAATACGAACATTGTTCTCAAGTAAATTGTTCTCCTTTAGTCTTGAGGCGAGAAGCTCTGATTTCTCTTTAGACAGCGATAAGTCTCTAACAAGATCATTCAACTGTCTTTGGGTTAACTTTTTAGGCTCTAAATGTCTACCTTCAAAGAGTACTCTGGTTCTGTAGATGGTCCGGAAACGCCAGTTGCACCTTCATCACTTTCCATGTCATCTATGATAGAATCTAGCCTATCACTTGGGGGAATTGATGGGCAATGTTTCATCATGTTTTACTGGTCTACGTGCTGAATCCAAGTTTGGATATACAATCTGGTGTTTGTTCTTGGCAGAAAACCCCATTAAGTTCACACTACAAAAATAACAGTCTTCATGATGATCTCTCGGCTCCCTCCATATCATGGGTATGGCAAATGGCATTGAAGCTTTCTTTTTGTTAAGCCAATCACGTAATCCATTTGAACAGCCAGAACAGATTTGATGTGGCGCCCATGGTTTATCTTGGTCACCTAGATGGCAACCAAAGTATAGCTTGTATATTTTCTTAATGTCGGTTGTAATACTTCGTCGCTGTGTTTTAGTTGTCAACTGGCCGCATACGAAACAGAACTTGTCGGGGTCATTCTTACATTGTCGAGGCATGTTGACTGACCTGAGCAAACTATAAATTCAAAAAAAATGTACACCAACTTGACACAACAAGTTCTTGGACTGGACTGATCTTTTGACACAAAAAAGCACGGCGTTGTTGCCTGAATCACAATGCTGCTAGACGTAAAAGCTCACACCTGAAATACATAAGATGTATAATTAAGATAATTGAAATAAACAAGATGAATAAACTAAAAAACACAATAAAATAAACACAATCAAATGTTGAAATATTAGTATTTTGCCTATTTAAAATGGTTAAATCTGTGTAGTTATATATATGCCTTCATCTTGAAAACTATACGTGCTAGAAAAATCTGAATGCAGTTTTGGAATCAGCGTGAAAAATGCTATCCAGCCAACACAAATTTTACTCTGATGAAAAATCTTTGTTGACCAGTGTTATTATATAATTCCACAAAAAAGTAAAAAAAGTCACTATTTTTATGTAGCTTCTTACCAAGCAAAACTAAATTATATTAAATTAACAAAAATATCCTTAGAATTCCTAAGTCATGCTGCAACTTTTTAGCACCCCTCATATTTGGAATTTGAAAGTTGAAAAATTCGACACACCCTAGTGTCGTAGGTGCCAGGCACCTGGTATCTTTTCCTCTATGTGCTACGACATACTTTCGTCCCCCTAAGTTCCTTCACGCCCCCGAACTTCTGTGCCCGAAAGTTATGAGTTCCTACAACCAGGTTGGGTGGTTGGTCACCCTCATCTCCATCATCTTCTAAACTCACTAGCTCTTTGAGCGAATCAAAGTTGACGATCTGACGGTTCACCTGGTTAAGAGTGATACGTTTAGCCTTCATAATGTATTTTAACAACTCCCCCACCCCAAAAGGAGGCATATATTCACCTTCCCTCTCTGTTAATATCACACTATCTGTATCTGCGTACAGAACCCTCCGACCAAGAGAATGCAGTAGACACCAAAGCTTGATGCGGGAGTAGGCTGTTGTGAAACTGGCTACAGGTATATTTGTGACACGTGATGTATCTGTAGCCAATTCGGTTCTGTTGTACTTTATTATGTACTTATTACCCACATTCACAATCTCCATGACCTCTTTATCGATGACGTTGGCATAATCCCACAGTTCGTTATAACTTTGGGCTTGATGGGCGTTCCCCTTGTCTGTATTCTGGGAAAATTTTCCCCAAACGCTATTTAAGCACAACTTTGCACTAAAGCGCTTGCCAGGATTCCTCACAATTTTGCCCCGTTCAAGTTGTATCCCTTCACGATCAGGGTAGCGTTGAATATACGCCGAATTTTCATTTTCGGTCTCAACACCTCGTGGGTATCCTGATGCTTCTACCTTATCTTTCAAAAATGTATTTATATATGGTGTGAAAAGGTTGGTGAGATTCTGAAACATCCACACCTCATATATCTTCAATATTCTGTACCCATGACGAATGGCTAGGGACAGCTCAGGACTTGTATATATGCCTCTGATATTCCTCTGATTGATTGTGTGATTACAGTCCCCATTGTTCTCCTCTGCGCACTTCACACACAGAGGGAACATGAGTTTGTGACCTATAACGACGGGCAAGATTGGCATCCATAAATCGCGAGGGGGGAGCAGATCTTCGAAAGATAGTCCGAAATAGTTCTCGTTCAAATTAGCTGAGAATTCTTTGATGGTAGGCAGGGCGGGACCCACGAGCTTTACAGATGCGCCTACGGGGTACTGATTGTTCTTCATCACGTAGGGGTATGAAGAACAGAAGTCGTAGTAATGGAGTTTCACGCCATCCGTAGGTGGAAAGTATAATTTGAATGGGTTTGTGCGTCTACCAAACAAACTATTGCCGCATTTGAGAGGGTCCAGCACCATTGAACGCTTGATGGTATTTACTTCTTCGCGGTACTGTCCATCTGGCTTCATTTGTACATCATATTCGTGTTCCCACAAAACCTTGTGAGTGAACTGGGAGCTTATAAGTTGATCGCGGGTACGGGTCCATGCGAAACTGTCGGAAGGAGATCTACCATGGATATTTCCTATGATACCACACTCAGCACGTGGGCATCCATGCCACCAGCATCCGTTAAAGGAGTACGCCGTCTTCTCACCAGTGACGCGGTCTTCGCTTAAACCATCCACCTATAAAACACGGCTATTGAGCTTAATGGGCCCTTCCCCCGTGTTGTAAGCATGTTTTATGTATACACCCGTATTTTGTTGTATGTGTATGACCCAGTAAATAACCTTATAGCTCATGACGGCTAGTGTGTCTTTAGACATGAAACTGTTCTTGAACACAGTAAAACACAATGAAGCGATCGCGATTGCGGCTTGTAGCGGGTCGCAATTGAACCGAAGTATGTACATCCTTCTAAAGGCTTGAAAACATACTCTAAGTACGCGCACGGTATTCATGCAATAACGCTCACATTTATCCGCTATATTGTAAGGATTGTCTTAATTAAAACTGTTGTAGTACCTCTCAAATCTTCACGTTCACTATCACTCATGTTGTCATAGTTAAAGTAATGTTTGATTGGTTGGTGGTCCTACGTAATTTAGTGTCGCGAGTGAGGAAAGTGTAATGGAAGTACCCTTTTGAAACCTCGGCGGTTACGCCCATCACCTTGGGTAGCTTAGCTAATTTACAAGGTGTGAATAACAGAGTGTCTTTAAACTGAACATTTCTTCTTTTTTGCAGCTGTATAAGCTTGCTTCCTCTTTTCAGGGGATCGCCCGTAAATATCTCTGAGGACCCGTGGTCAAGCAGTTTATTATAAAGGAATTTTTTATAAAATTTTGCAGCGTTATGACAAAGAATATATAGTCATTTTTATGAACTGGTCTGCTAACTTGACAATATAAGACACAAAGAGCTTCACAGGGGTGTCGTGTGCAGTTGTTTTAAAAATGTTTGTTCGTTTACCACATTTGCGACATTCATCACACTCAACGTTCATGCACTCGTCACAGATAGTCTGCTTACAAGTAAATGTGGGAAAACCTCTTTGGTTTATGCGTCCGTGCATGTCTCTATATCGTAGTATACAGTTATAGAAGGTATGTTTTTAGGTTTGGCTCTTTCATATAACATACATGCTTTAAACATTAGCGTTATATTTCTCATAACATGTAGTACAACAAATTTCATCACATTTATGCTCGAATTTTCCCCAACTGTCCATCATATGAAACATACCGCACTCGCAAATTCTCATCTTCCTACACGTACCACTCGAGTTATGGAATTCAAAACAATTATTACTGAAAAATGTGCGTCTACATACATTACAGTCCCTCTTCTCAGCTTCAACTACACGACTTTCACATTTGGAGCATTTACACTGCTCACATACCATGTGGCAATCCTTACAATGTTTCACTATATCATCCACAAACTCGAGACACCCCTTACACAAATCGTGATGCCTTCCATATTTTCGACTTTTATCAAAATTTGCGTAGGTCCCTTATATTGCGGATGGGGAGATACGTTGTCCCTGACAGCCCTAAAATAAGTAGAGGCTTTGTACGTTTTCTCACAAAGCTTTTAAAACATACACAGTCCTACGACGATCATCCAATCCAAATACAACTATGTGAACATTCATTTCCTGCTCTACCCTTTTCAACTCTTCAGGCCCCATATCATAGACACACTCGAGCTTACAGTCTGCTGCCAGTTTACGTTCACGCTGCACAACCGTCGGCAACCAGATATTATATGCAGCTGTATTTAGTACAGTAAACATATGAGCCAAGACTCTTGCTATAAAGCCGCAACCGTGATCGAAGTGTGTGTGGTTTCTAAATATTTGATAACTGCCAAAGTCAAGAGTATAAGGTGTGGCCGTATGTCCGGCAACACGATAAACGTGGTTTATATCTATCGTAAACTTGTCCATGTTAAATCGGTGGTGCTTTGAGAGGCATGCATTATACGACCCAAAATGTAATCTAGATCTCCAGCAGCCAAACGTCTGTAGGGCATTACTACCCAAAAATAATATCTATCTCTATCATCTGATCCGAATCCGAGGGACGAGTCGCGTCCTGGTTTCACGTCCCTCTCTGCTCTGAAGGGTAAACTCCACAATGCGTTCAACTACGCGCCGCAGGCCGTGTTCAACACCGCTGCTATACTGTACATGGTTCGCGGGTCGACTCTGACTACGTACCGAACGATTTCTAGACAGTGCTGTGGTGGGGGAGGTAGTGCGCACCAGCTCGAATGTTATGCTACTGTCTACAGAATGAAATGTTGCTGTGGAGGGCACGGATGGTATTGAATAGGAATAAGGGGGCACAGTTTTATTTTAGAATGAGATACTGTAGGGGTTGTGTCGTAAGACGTAGAGGGCTGGGGCTCTAATACTGTAGGTCTAACGGCACTCCTGGCGTGCTTTAGACGCTTTACGCCTGACGTGGAAGGTGTTTTAGTTGTGTGACTGTTATCATGCACACGCCTTCTCCTCGAATTGTCGAGTTGAGGTGCTACAGTTGTCGCCTTTTGGGGTTTCGGAACGGTAGCGGGGGTATTGGTGCAGTCTGCAGCCTCAACAACAACTACACTGTTGTCGATATCATCAACCTCATCTGCAATATCTACGATGGGGACATGTTGCTGGCACATTACCTTATCCTCGTCGTCATTCACGGTTCTGGGGAAGAAGAAAAACAAGGCTGTAGAATATAAGGAGCATCACTTAAACTTTTATTATATTTTGTAAATGTTTCACTTAAGAGTGTGACGTGTTAAATATGGATTATGTAGAAAAATTCAGGTTCACGAGCCCTTCTACATGCATTATATCCGGCCCTACAGGCTGTGGCAAAACCGTGTTTATGCTTAAAATCATTAAAGATAAGGGTGAACTGTTCTCAAATTTTGAGCATAAAGTCATATGGTGCTATTCAACATATCAGACCGTATTTAACGAATACCAAGATGATATTTTGTTCCACAAAGGTGTTTATGATGTTAGTTCAATAAAGGGCAGTGAGCACACAGTTATTGTAAATAACGATCTCATGTTAGAAATGGATAAAACGTTTGCCGAGACATTTACAGTGTTCCCTTCCACCATCTTAACATAATCGTATTCTTCATCAATCAGACTCTATTTTTAAAAATATATATACATGCGCGATGTATCGCTAAATACACAATATCTAGTCTTATTCGCACAACTTAGAGATGTGACACAAATTGGGGTATTAGCCAATCAAATGTTCCCGAATCAGCGTAAGGAGTTTTTGGAAGTTTATAAAGAAGCTACAAGCCTACGTTACGGATATTTGGTCTGTGACCTTCACCCGCGAAACACGTTAGGGTGCTCGTAAGAACGAATATATTTCCAAACGAGGCTGAAACGGTGTCTATCCCAGAATGACAAAGAGGGTAGAGAAATACCATGAATTAATAAAAATCTATCACCGGATGCCACGGACCCTCCAACATCTGTTTGTTAAAAATATTGACATCGATTTTTTAAAATGTTTATGTGAAATGTCTTAATGTTATGAAATGCAATATACCAATGGAACCTTCTCAGAAGTCTCGCTTACGTCGTTACAAGAACATAATACACGCACTCGCTCGTAAAAGTCAAATTGTGGGGAAGAAAAAGCGAATAATTGTACAGAGAGGGGGTTCATTCCTATCCATCTTATTTTCAGTTTTGGGGCCTTTACACTCTAGCTTAATATAATGAAGAAAGTAGACGTGATTCCACACGAGGTGTACGCTTTACTACAAGACACAGAGTCCAGATACGGTTCTAGAACCACGTAAAAGCAGGCTTAAAAGAATGGAAAGCGAATTGGTAGACCTGTTAAAACAGTAAAAGTGCGGTAAATTAATATAAAAATCGTTCAGATCTGGCAGAAAGTGTGAAATTTGGCATGAAGTTACCTTTAGCCATATAGAAACATTTTCAGGTTGGGGACACGCTGGGACCTAACTCTGACGGCCATTTTAAGCAAATATAAAATGGTTGCCTCTATTCCACAGCCAAAACCATAAAATGCCATATCTCAGGAATTACTGGGCCGATTTTGATGATCCTTGGACTCGTTTCTTATACTTTTGAGGATGCCTGATCAATCTAACTATGTTTCGGAATGTTTCGAGGTGAAGATCACGTGATAAGTCATGGTCAAGGTCATATTTTACCCTAAAACACCTATATCGCTCTATTTCTGAAACAGCTGGGTCACATTTGATGATCTTGGGCTTGTTCCTGTCAGATTTCATAGCTCCGCGGTGTCAGGAAGTCATAACCACGCGGTTGCAGTTGCAGTTGTTTGGTTTAAAGTTGAATTATCACTGTAACCTGTGTGAACTTATGGAGAATATGAGCGATACCTTCAAATCAAATATTAACGCGTTTTAGCTACACTGTCTGACTGCAAATTCAACCATTATTCGATAGTCAAGTGTGTTTCCAGGGTGCGGGACGAGGACCCAACGCGTTATACACCCCACCAACCACTTTCCCCAACCTCCGCCCATCTGAAAGTGGTTATATTTACAGTTACACAAAACTAAAAGCACATTGGGCAAGATCATCGTTACTACAAGCCAAGTTATGACACAGGGAGGGTGTTAAAACTGATCATACAATGAGAACACTAGGTAAGATCATCATTGTTAAAACAAGCACCTTGGCAGTGTAAGTGCAGTGTAAGTGCGCTTTGTTGCATTTGCAGTTGCCAGTGCATGATTTCTTACATCCACAGTGTCGGAGGATCGCGCAAGCCTTACTGACATCTGCAAGTGTCGTCAGAATGGCACCAACTCCTTCTGAGCTGAGATCATCTATCCCCAGTCAGTAGGATCAGGGATCTCTTGATGAATCTGCAGCGCCTAACCCCAAATGAAAACTGCCTGAAGAATGGCTCGTCTCACATGTTGAAATAGAGCTGCCTGGTCGGTGGGATATTGTCGAGGGTTCTGCTCTCTCTTGAGAACATCTCCCTCCGAGCTTGGTTCACGGTAGCAGCTCCACAAGACTTACTGTAAAGTAGGACAATGAGACATTCGATGACCTGCATAGGTACAGATTCCATGGTGAAGCAGTCGGGATCACGCAATATTGCGAGCAGGCTATCCGTAAGTTCCGAAAAGAGCTTCCACACTTCCCAAGCTGTCTTCTTGCCAATTCCTACAAAGTGCGATGTAGTGTCCGAGCCTGTCAGTGCATGAAATAAGGGAAGCGCAAGTCCAAACTCTGGGCCGAGCTGCGACGTTAGCACGTGAATGGGGAAACATTGGAAGTGTTTTCCAGTCCCAAAGGCCACCCATAGTTCAAACAATAACAGTTCATTAAACGATGAGATTGCGACAACCACGACATCAGTGTCCACTGTGCGGAGGTATGCTTTGTCATGGCCGTGCTGAGCTGCATGTTTGAAGTGGAGGATCATCCTCGTGTCAGCTTCTTTATGGTTACACGGTTCCAGACCATCCGTGTCACAAGGTGGTTGTGTGAGGACCTTTTCCTCTTGTGTTGTGATGAGTTGCACACCCAGGTCTTCCTCAGCTAACCGCTTACTCACGAGTGTGAAGAGTTCTGTTTTGTTCTCTGCATTTTTGAGGATGGCACTCCACTCTTTTCGGTTGATGGGCGTCTTGGAGTCATTTTTTTTCCTTGGACCATTTCCTCGATTCTCATGAGCTTGGTCTTTCAGGCTTCTCTCAGGGTAGATATCTCATATCCAGTCCATACGATCCACACAACCAGCGGCATGAGATCTTGCAAATGGCACTAGTTGCCTCTCCATATATTCATCGATCGTGATCACGGTTTGGGCGGGTTGAATAAAATGGACTACAGCAGAACCATCGAAGATTTTCACTGTTGAATCTCCATCTGGTTTTTCATTGACCTTCTCGAAGCATTTCAAGAGATCGAACTTCATACCAGTTCGCAAATCACCAGCAACAGCTAATGATGGTGGTTCTTTTTGGTTTTCATATATGAAAAACTCATCAATATCTGCAGTGACCAAGGCTGAAGTGTGTTTGAGAGCTTGACCTTTTGCATCTTCCTGTTTGTCAGGTACTTTTTGGAACGTGTTCAGTCCTTTACGCTGGATAGTTTCAGTGATGGCCTTTGAGGCATCAATGAAGCGTGTCTTGACGAAATCATTGTACAGTACATGGCAGATCCGATCTCATGAGCATCTTTTAACGAGTTGGTCACACATGCATCCATGACCAATTTAGTGTCAAGGGTAGTAAGGTAAGAACTTGTGTTACTGAATGGGTTGCCATGCTCTTTTAGGACTCGCACCAGAGACTTCATGTCACTGTGAAAACGAATCTGGAGGCTCTGTGCCTCTTCGTGATGAGAGAAAGAGCTCGACGTGTGGTGCCATGATATGAAGTCTTCATAAGTGGAGATGATGCCTGCGCGCTGAGAAGCTAGCATCCATATGAGGAGGGCAATCGGCTCGTCGTAAAGGCCAGATGCGCTTCCATCTCCCTTGATGTGATCGTTTGAGTGTTCATGTGATTGGTCTTTGCCATCATGGAATACCAGTTCTGTGACCTCTGTACAACGAAGTTGCCTTTCATAAACTCGTGGTACACTGTTGGTATTTGTCCTTGAATTGCATGAGGTCTCTCACGTGTATTGGCAGTTTGGATGGTAGTTTGGATGGTCGAGAGCGAAACACCATGCGATCATCTCACCAAGCACTTGGACATAGAGTTCAAAATCTCCCTCTCTCTGAGACATGATGAACCTGCAGTACATTAGTTGGAGATCCTTTGTCTGTGTCCAGTATTGGACTGTTGGATATGCTGCTTGTCCTTGTGACACTGACTACACCTCTTCCCTCAATATGTGAAGAGCAGCAAGGGACACTTGGTGTGCATATCGAGTTCTTTTCATGTTAGAGGCACTCAACGCCGAATGAGCACGACCAGGTGATAGAACGCCTGCTTCAGCCAACACATCATCCCACCCTGAGCCATCAAGCCACTTGCCCAGGATCTCCTGCAGCACTATCTCAATGTGAAGCCCTCCCATCATCACAACGTACTTGTCTTCACCAAGCTGCTCTGGGTACTTCCATTGGATTCGTTTTGCCAGACTATACAGTGGTTGGTCCGTGCCAATGACGGGGGTTTGCCCTGGATTTAAAAAGTCGATTCCATCTTTTACAACCTCCATTGAATGTTTGATTATGGATGGGGATTGCGCTTTCTCTACAAAGAGTGGTAAAATCCCGATCGCACATTGTCTTTCTGAAGGCTAACGTTATAGCCTGACCAGGTTATGACGTCTCCCACCTCAATTCTCTCCTTGTCCAGTATGTAATCAACACGTCTCTTCCAGCAGGTTGAGCAACTAATCCTGGCAATTTTTCCATCAAGCGCATCTTCAATCTTGTAGAATTGCGTGTGGAAGTGCTGGTACACCCCAGTTGTGTCAACCTTTCGTCATAGAGCTTGTAAAGTTCCCTCATTTATTGAATTTGTCCTTTACACTCACTAACATAAGCAGCTAACTCAGCAAAAACTATTGCCTCAAAAGATGTTGGTGGATTGCTACTCTCACCACAAGTTTCAGATCTGACTGATGCTGCTTGCCGATCAGCTGAACGGGCAAGGGTGTATAGTTTTGTGTGGCAGGTCTTATGGTAATATACATCCATGGCATGCATATCAGATGCAGTAGCTAGTCTTGCTAACAGTTGGGAGTTGTTGATTTTTGTGGCTAAGTTTCTGAATGTGATATCAATATCATCAGTTGATGTTTTGATAAGTTCTGCCCTCAATTCAGTATCACACAATATGCACTGGGGCTGCTCACGATTGAAAGATGAAACAAAACTACTGGGTGTCTTTTTGGACTGGGAACTTCCTCATTAGAACACTCTGACTTCACTAATGCCCATTTCTTTGCTCGATCAAGCTTTTGGGTATTATATTTTCTCCTGCAATTTCCATGAATGACAGCCTTATTCTTCAACAACGTACTTTCTATACCTGAACCATCATCCAAACGCCTAATATTCTTAGGAAATGGCAACTCTTTGATCACATCAAATGCTGTCAAATTTTCAGACAATATTTTGTACACACCTTTACACTCATTTTCAACTGGGCATGTCAATTTATTCCGATTTTCTTGGCATAGAGAGCAAAGTTTCCAATTAGTGATCCGAGATGGAATTGTGCTATCAACTGAATCACTAATAGGTTGACGCTCACTTGGCGTAGCCATGGTCAACATGTTGTTCGACATCAGACGTCGGAAGGAGCGACAGGGGGCATCATCTGAAAGGAAGAAAGTCTGAACGTAAAATTTGAAAGATATTTTGAGTCATGCATTATCATTTTATTACACCAGTCATTAATTTTTAATAATTTTTAATAAAAATTTTAATAATATTAATAATATATATATATATATATATATATATATATATATATATATATATATATATATATATATATAACTGTTTTAAATATGTATCTTAGCATAATTTCATATTGCAGCAGAAGTACAAATGACACTGATTTTCACCTTGACATAACATTGGGTTTGAACAATAATTGCCCTAAATTTTAGTACTGAATACTATATTACGCATCATAATGCGCACTGCACTCTATTATTTTGCGTTTTGGTAATAAAATCACTTCTCTGTACTCTAAAACCGTTCAGAATTGATAAAACACTGCAACAGAAATTTCACCATTCACTGACTGAAGCGTAATGGCAACTAACTTACTAAACCTGAATAATGCTTGTAGAAGGGCCCGCATAACGCCATCTATTATTATTTTTTTAACTAAAATAATGAAACCGGATGACACTGCTCAGAATTGCCGCTCAAGATCATTAACATTGGCCCAGTAGTTCCTGAGACATGGCATTTTATGGTTTTGGCTGTGGAATCGAGACAGCTATTTTGAATTTGTTTAAAATGGCCGCCAGAGTGAGGTCCCAGCGTGTCCCCACCCTGGAAATGTTTCTACATGTCAAAAGGTAACTTCATGCCAAATTTCACACTTTCTGCCAGATCTGAATGATTTGAGTGTATTTTTATATTAATCGACCCCACTATACCAGTCTACAGTATTATGCCAAAGCTATAAGAGATTACCAGGATTGACAATACTATGTTTATCGCTGTTATTTTATTTTGTTATCTTAATTATACTCTTTAAATGACACTTCAGTATTATAACTTCAATTTTCTTATAAATTCTTTACTTACTCCTTCCTTCATCTTTTTAATTTCACTTTTTTCTGATTCCTCCACAGAGGGTTGACAAAAGTAAATAGACACCTTTCTTTTTTCCATAGTTTTTGATATGATATTAAAAGTCAACAGACAGTAACAGATTTATTGAATCAATATACAGTATTTAGAATCGTTTTGCTTTCTCCTTTCTATTATGTAAAGCTGACACGTTCTCACATCCCATTGATGAGCTTTGCCATCTGTTGTTGAGGATGATTATCGTGGTGTCTATTTACTTTCGTCAAACCTTGTATTCGTAAATATTTGTATGTTAATCTGTTCAAGTTCTCTCTGTTGTAAGTCATTCATGGGTACTTGTAAGTTATCTCCCCCCCCCCCCCCACCCCACCCCCACCAATTTTGACAGAATATTTTTGTTAAAACTAACGAAAATATCACGACTTAACCTAACCAATTACCATGGGCGTACAGTTGATCTATTATTAATTTAACATTGTTTGTTTCTGGAATACTATTTACTATTTACTAATAGATGAACTGTACGCCCTTGATAATTGGCTAGGTTAAGTCGTGATATTTTCGTTAGTTTTAACGAAAATATTCTGTCAAAATTGGTAGGGGGGAGATAACCTATAAGTACCCATTCATGCTTTCATCTGCTTATTTTCTGATACAATGCAATGAAAAATTTTAGGAAGAAACTTATAAAAAATTATTAAATTCGTGGTTAAACATTTCATAAATTTTTATTAATTTTCATAATTTTAATTTCATTATTTTTCGTTGCATTTCTAAAATCAAAAAACATTAATGTCTTTTGTCCTTCGTCTCACTGCTCACTATTTATTAAACTATGCTTTTATGCGTGTAATAATTTGCTTCACTAACTGAAATTATTTCTCCTGAAAGGAAACTGACATTAATTATGAATTTGTTTCCTGGACTGAAATATTTTTCGGGAATCTCTGTTGCTGCCCTCTATCTTGGATCTCTCGACCCGAGAGATTTTTGAAACACGTCCTTTTGAATTAGAAATCACATCAGGTTAAATTACAAGGACAGTGAAAGAGTAGAAAGAAAGATGGCTGCGCAAGCACGAACTAAAATACAATCAAGCGTAACGACAGTAGGAAACGCAACAAACTTAAAAAAAGACCCGCTTCACACGCATATCAAAACCCAAGTTGATAACTGTACACGAACTTGGATTGAAGTCAATGATTATCGTGAGTGAATTGAGAATTCGTGTAAAAATGTGAATTACATGCTATAATATCCTTCCTCCGGAAACGAACGTATTCTCTGACAGTTTTGATGTTGCGAAAATGGAAACGTTTAGGTATTTCGTCTTTCCGAAACATTTGAAATTGTTTCAATTTGCAGTTCGAAGTCGTTTCTGAGTTCCTGAATTGTATCGGAAGGGGAAATAGAAGTCAATTGTTTATTCGTCATGATATATATATATATATATATATATATATATATATATATATATATATATATATATATATATATATATATATAATCATCCAAACCCGCAGGGAAAAAACAAAAATTATAAAACTGTTTAAAAAGGCGAATTAATTTCGGCCGGTCACAACCAAGCCCTTTTCAAAGCCATAAACTAGTTAAAATGCCGAAAAAAGTTATAAAACTTCCATCCCGCGGAAGAGAAGTTAAAATGACTGTGTTAAAGCATAATCACGGACAGAGAGATGGTGGCTGTCGTACATCTGGCAGTTGGCAAAGGCAAAATATTGCCCAGATTTCAAACATTCAAGATGAGAAATCTTTAAGTAAATATCAATCTTGCACATCTGGCAGCCGGTCACGACCCGAAATTGCCCTAATATATTTTAAAAGGTCAAAAATAAAGCTATCCATACTGTAGGACAGCTTAATATTTGAAATGATGGTGTAGTGATTAGCGTCGCTGACTACGAATCCATCGGCCACGGGATCGAGACCCGGTGACGGCAGCCAGCGCGCAGCAAAACCCAGCTGTTCATCCTTCCACACAATAAAAGAAAGTGGTTGGTAGATAAATGAGTACCCTGTGTGGCCTAGTGGTTAAGACGCTGGGATGCTGGTGGGGCGTGGTTCGGATTTCACGTTAAACTGTAGGTCTAAGGTGGAGTGAAAAGCTTGACCTTCGTCAGAATCAACAATTCGGGCGGAAGTTAACCAAAGGTTATATATATATATATATATATATATGATGCAAACTCACAAGAAAAATGATTCCAAGGCCTTTCGTGTATTCAGAAGTACACCTCGTCAGGGAATCCATGACGAGGTGTACTTCATTAATTTCACGTGTCTAATTGTGAAATTCATCCCATATTATATATATATATATATATATATATATATATATAGTGTTCAAAAAAGAAACTCAACACATTGAAGAATGAAATGAATATATCATTGTAACCTAACGCTTTTTCTTTCTGTTTCAGTAATCATTAAGTACAAGATTGGTATTAATAATATGATCCGTCGTGTACATTTATGTGAAAGTCATAATGGCCAACACATTCAACAATTTTTATAATTTACTAGTAAACATGTATTCGCCAGTGTTCCGTTTCTTTTCGAACACCCTGTGTGTGTATATATATATATATATATATATATATATATATGCTGCAAACCCACAAGGGAAAAGAAAAACGATTCCAAGACCTTTCTTGTATTCAGAGCTACACCTCGTCAGGGAATGAAGAAAGAAGGCAAGATGCCCATAAATATATACAACGTAGCGGAAACCAAAGCAATTAGCACATACTTAACAAGAGTTAATAAGAGGCAAAAGGAATTTTAACAAGATATTGTCAATTTTATACATTCCAGCACTGTTATTGAAATTGTTTTTAAAATGAATAAATGCACATTCTAGGCCAAACGGGTAAAACGTTAGATATTAGGGTAAAACAGCATAAATATGCGTGTAGAACAGCTAATAAATCCAATGCTTCGATTAACCATATGTATAGATGTAATCATAGCATCAAGTGGGATAGTTCTAAAGCGCTTATTGAAAACAGAGATAAGTTATAATACAAAGAAATATTCTAGAATGTGCATTTATTCATTTTGAAAACAATTTCAATAACAGTGCGGGAATGTATAAAATTGACAATATCTTGTTAAAATTCATTTTGCCTCTCAGTAACTCTTGTTAAGTATGTGCTAATTGCTTTGGTTTCCGCTACGTTGTATATATTTATGGGCATCTTGCCTTCTCTCTTCATTCCCTGACGAGGTGTAGCTCTGAATACACGAAAGGCCTTGGAATCGTTTTTCTTTTCCCGTGTGGTTTTGCAGCATTCATTCATTTCACGTGTTTAATTGTGAAATTCATCCCATATATATATATATTATATATATATATAGAGAGAGAGAGAGAGAGAGAGAGAGAGAGAGAGAGAGAGGTAGTTGGTGCTGACCTGAATGGACACGTAGGAAATAACAACGATGCAGGTTAGATGGAAGGAATAATTTGAGGAACTATTAAATGAGGAAAACCCTAGGTTGGTTCATGATAATGGACTACCGAATATGGCAATGGCGAGGAAGGTGGAAAGAGCGGAAGTGAAGAAGGCGTTGGATAAAATGAAAAGTGGTAAAGCAACGGGTCCTGATGAGATACCGGCAGAGGTATGGAAGGCACTTGGCGATGAAGGAGTGGATCTCCTGCATGATCTTATGGAAAAGCTCTGCGACCAAGAGGTGGTCCCAGAGGAATGGCGTGCCAGTATCATAGTACCCATATTCAAAGAGAAAGGGGATATACAGGAATGCTCAAATTATAGGGGTATCAAGCTGGTATCGCACACCATGAAGGTGTGGGAGCGAATTTTGGACTTAAGGCTGAGGGAGGGGGCAAGCGTGTCGACAGAGCAATTCGGTTTTATGCCCGGACGAAGTACGTCTGATGCTATTTTTCCATTACGACAGTTGGAGGAAAGGTACAGGGAAGGACAGAAGGCATTGCACATGGTTTTTATAGACTTAGAGAAGGCATATGATAGGACACCGAGACAAGAGGTTTGGAGGTGCCTCAGGGAGAAGATGGTCCCAGAGAAGTACGTCAGATTGATTCCGGAAATGTATAGAGGGGTTACAACGAAAGTGAGGTGTAGTGTTGGTGTGACGGAGAGTTTTGGAGTTGGGGTTGGTTTGCATCAGGGGTCAGCACTGAGTCCATTCCTATTCAACGTGGTGTTGGATGTGTTGACTGAGGATGTTAGAAGGGTTGCTCCTTGGTGCAAGATCTACAGATCTACAGAAGCTAAGGCTAATAAAGACCCTAAGACCCACTCTAAGGTTAGCCCGAGAGAAAGGAAAGAGTAGGGGGTTAAGAGAAGAGAATAAGGGGTTAATTAAGTAGCAACACCTATCACTCATGGGTTAACTTTCATTCAGAAAAAGAGAAAAAAGACTCCCCATCATCATCCGCCGGCCACTGCCGACAAGTCAGAAAAATAGTCGGAGAGAATAGGAAAGGGTTGAAAGATGAAAAGAAGTAAAATAAGAACGCTTACAAACCATGCAAACACAGTCTTAACTCACTATCATACCATGCAAACTACAGGCATGCAAGTAAGGAGAGGATAAGAAGGGAAAAAAAAAAGTAGGTAAAGTAAAACAAAAAGTGGGTTAGTTTACGCTACGAGCTACATCTACGATCGTGTTAGTCTAATTTTTTTTTTCTTTTGCTGGCATCACACACTGGCATATGTCACAAGCTGGCATTATTGTCAACAGACTCATCCTCGATCACCACCTCTAGAGCTCCTGTTGCTAATTGTTTTATTATATTAAACAACGTTAATAATTTTAACGAGGGCGAGAGAAAAGGGGGAGGCTGAGAGGGAAAAGGGGGAGGCTAAGAGGGAAAAGGGGGAGGCTGAGAGGGAGAAGGGGGATTGTTTTATTATTATATTAAACAACGTTAATATTTTTAAAATGCCTATCTAAACGGTTCTTAAACATATTAACGCTGGTAGAGTTCACGACTGACGCGGGAAGATTATTCCATTTATCAGTTACTTTAAACGTAAAGAAGTTTTTAGCGATATTAGTGATGAAACGTCTGCCACGCAACTTAAATCCGTTATTACAAGTATTATTATTATCAAAAGTGAACAATTTGTCAAAATTTACGTTATCGATGTTATTAACGATTTTGAAAACTTCAATAAGCTCCCACCTTAATCTCCTAGTTTCGAGTGAATACAGGTCTAACTCTTGAATACTATCTTCATAAGGCCTGTTGCGCAATGACGGAATCAGTTTCGTGGCACAAAGCTGAACCCTTTTTAACCTATCAATATCCTCGCGCAAGTACGGGCACCAAAACTGAACGGCATATTCTAAATGAGGCCTGACTAGGGACTTGTAAAGGGGCAATATAATATCCTTCGATTTAAATTCGAAATTACGCGCTCTGAAGCCTAACATTCTATTAGCTTTTCGCAAGACTCCAGGCACTGGTTCCTAACCTTTAAATCCTTAGATACGCTTACGCCTAAATCTACTTCCTCATCAACGCTCGCTAACTCCCTATCATCCATCGTGTACGTGTAATTTTTGTTACGAGAACCTATATGCAAAACTTTACATTTGTCTACGTTAAATTGCATCTGCCACTTATCCGTCCACTCCATAATCCTATGTACATCGTCTTGGAGCCTATTTCTATCGTCCTCGTTAACAACCTTACCGCCTATTTTAGTGTCGTCCGCGAATTTTGACACGTTACTAGTCAATCCTACATCTATGTCGTTAATGTAAATTAGGAATAGCAATGGGCCTAACACTGAACCCTGTGGGACACCGCTACCTACATCCAACCACCCCGATTCACTACCATTAACTACGACCCTCTGCCTCCTAACACGAAGCCATTCTTCTAACCAGTTAGCTACCTGACCGCGTACACCGTGCGCTTTGACCTTCGCAATTAATCTCCTATGCGGAACTGTATCGAACGCCTTTTTAAAATCTAAATAAATAACGTCAGCCGCTCTATGCCTATCATATTCGCGCACTATTTCGTTATAAAATTCTAACAAATTAGTTAAACAAGACCTATGGCGTCGAAATCCATGCTGACTACTATTAATCAAATCTCTACTTTCTAAGTGATCGATGATACGATCCCTAACTACGGATTCCAAAAGTTTACCGACAATTGGAACGGGCCTTAAGTAATGGGCCTATAATTGCTAGCAACTGCGCGGTCGCCTTTTTTAAAAATAGGCGTGACGTTAGCTAATTTGAAGTCTTCAGGAATAATCCCCGTTTCGAGTGACTGATTAATAATCTTCGTTAAGGGGCCTACGATAACGTCTTTCAAATCTTTCAAATGTCTGGGATAAAAAGCGTCAGGGCCTGGAGCCTTGCTAACTTTTAGCCTATCGATATAATGCGCAATCTCACCCTCGTAAACAGTTATTTCATCCAAAATAGTCTCGCTACTGAATGGAACGATATCGTCCACGTCGGGGACATTATTTACGTCTTCTACGGTAAAAACTGTCGCAAAAAAGTTATTGAAAATACCCGCCATCGCCTGAGCGTCAGAAGCCAAAGCGCCATTAACATCCACTAGAGGGCCTATGTTATCTTTTATCGGCTTACGATTATTAACGTATTCAAAAAAACTTTTTTGGATTATGTTTACTATTCGCAGCTATAAGTATCTCTAAATTACGCTTAGCATTCCTAACTGATCTTTTAACCTGACGTCTAAGCTCGATATATCTATTAAAGTTAGCTGCCGTGCCATTGCGCTTATTAAGTCTATACGCTCTATTACGCTCGTTTATGAACTCGCCTATTTCCCTAGTCCACCACTTGGGCCTAACATGATTTCTAGCGCGCTTGGGCCTACGAGGAATAAACTCCCTTTCAATATTCCTAAAACTTTCTCTAACGCCACCCAATGCAAATTTGTGTCATTACTCATAAATAAGTTATCCCAGTCCACTACTCTCATCCTATCCGCAAAACTATCAAAATTAGCCCTACGAAAATCAGGGACTTCTATTACGTTACTATCCTTAGTGTTTTCTATCAATAACTTAAACCTAAGAATTTGATGATCACTACATCCTAAACTCTCGCCTACTTCTAAACCTTCGACTATATTCTCGCCGTTCGTCATCACCAAATCTAAAATATTATCACCGCGCGTTAGTTCGGTAACCATCTGTCGTGAAAAGTTATCTTCCATAAACTCAATCAATCTCAAACCCTCCTCATCAACAGTAAAAGTCTCATAATTAACATTAGGACAGTTAAAGTCTCCGACAATTATACTATTCCGATTGTCAATAAAGTTACCAAGAAGTGAGTAAAATCTAGTATCTGTATCGAGGGGTTGAACGGGAGGTCTATAAACAACAACAAAATTAAAACTAATACTACGCGCCCTAACTTCAACACATATCGCATTAATTGCTGCCGGAAAATCTAACTTAACCTCGATATAGCCCTAAGGGAATTACGAATGTACAGCAAAACGCCGCCACCAGTCCTATGTAACCTATCATTAGTAAAGAGTTTAAAACCCGGTATATCAAGTTCCCCCAACAAGTCCCGAGTCACGGAATTTAGCCAAGTTTCAGTGATAGCAACTATATCGTAGTTGCCGGAATAAATTATCGCCTTAAATTCATTTCATTTATTTCTAATACTACGCGCGTTACAATAAAAGACGTTTAAGTTATTTTTTTACCACGGATCGGCGTTTTAAAATATTTTTCACATCGGGCCAGCGTTCCCCGGACCAACAACGTTTAAAGAAGGCTTCGACCTATACAGCTTTCGCACGTTTTCGTCTATTAACCTACCTAGCCTAGCATTACCTATTTCATTAAAATGCACCCCCTCTTTTATAAAAGGCTAGGATCACTGAATTCGGACCACAGCTTTACGAAGGGTACATTTTCCTCAGCACAAATCTCTTCTAATTTAGCATTCAAAAATATCGTTTTAGACGTAATCCTAAGACCCAAACCGTGCCTAGGGGTAATACCTAGAACTAAAGACCTATCTGACCTCGCCTTTAGGGACCTAATTAGGTATTATTATAGTATTACACCCGTCTAACGTCCAGCAATTATTATATGTTCATTAAGTAGATTTTGTAATTCTAAGACACTTTCCTTCTATAGCGTTTCCGTCGCAAATGCTTCGTTTTCGAGATATAAACATTTTTTTGGTGTGTATCTAGTGTGTGTTCGTACGTTCGTTTGTGTGTTCGTACGTTCGTTTGTGTGTTCGTACGTTCGTTTGTGTGTTCGTTTGTGTGTTCGTTACATGTCTGCCCAATCACTGCGCTCCATCCATTTCGAATTTGAATTACTTTCGTACCGGAATGGAAAACTCATTCCACTCATTCAGAAGTACATTAGGCCTGGCTCTGTGATTTATAGTGATTCCTGGGCTGCCTACAAGACTATAAGTGATTTAGGTTAGGATAGGTTAGGTTAGGTTAGGATAGGTTAGGTTAGGTCAATTTTGAAGGTGAAATTTATGTTTTTCCTATGGTTTTTGATGTGTTTTAAACGAATCTGACCTTCAAAACCGTCGGAAATGACTCGTTTTCGATTGCCGGCTGGGGGGAGGGGGTTATCTCAAAAACGAGTCATTTCCGACGGTTTTGAAGGTCAGATTCGTTCAAAGCACATCAAAAACCATAGGAAAAACATAAATTTCACCTCCAAAGGGAGACGGGTGTAGTACTATAAATTTACCCCTAATTAACCCCTATATCTCTCCAAAAGGTCAGGCACTCTCGTATCGGGCCTATACGAGTCGTTGCCCCCTACCATCGTCACCAACATCGAGTGACGGGAGGCAACGTCAATCCTATCCACTTCGTCTCGAACTCTGTCAACCCTGGCCCCTGGGAGACAGACCCTCCTCCTCTTGGTTGGATGCCGTTCAACGAACTCTGCGTCCATATGGCGCACTAAAGAATCCCCAATTAAAATAGTTCCCCCTCATTCACGTCCTTTTCTAAATGGGCGAAAGGGTTCGAAACCTCGATAGGGGGGGGGTGATTCCTATCACCTAACGTACGCGGCCTAGCTCCACCCTTAACTTCTCTAAATCCCTCCCCATCTACTAATCTCGGACTAGCCTTAACCCCTTCCTCAACTCTATCCAACCTTCCCGATAAGCTACCTAAACTAGAAACTAGATTATGCACCTCACCCTTCAAATTACGAACGTCTTCAACGTTAGTATTGGTTCAGCTTTCGTCAACTGTAGCCCTACCCCTGCCTTCATCAAGGGTTGCAAGTCTTTCCTTTACCTCACGTACACTACGTTTTATTTCAACTATTTCCTCCCTTAACTCGCAAAAGAAACAAACTGATCTCTCGGTAACCGCCATAGGACCGCCATACCCCACACCTAACACAGGACGCTTTCTGCGACGGCATCGCGCGTTAAAATTAGTTTATAACCGTCACAAGTTAAACTAAGCCGGCACGCTATAAAATCTTCTAAATCGCTAAAAACCACTAATATTCAATTACTAAACTATAACAATGTAAATATAAACGCAAGTATATAAAATTCAAAACTTACCAAAAGTAAAGTTGTTAGCAATATGCAAAATAGAAGCAATATCAGAGAGCTCATGAAATGCGTCCGTTCAGTAGTGTTGTGCGCAGAGACAAGACAGGAGGTAGAACAACAGCTAGAAAATTGGAGGGAGGCATTGGAAAGTAGAGGTATGAAAGTTAGTCGGAAGACTGAATATCTGAGATGTAATGTACAACCGGATGAAGGAGGGGGAGTGATGTTAAACGGTGAACTGATCAAACGGGTAGATCGTTTTAAATACTTGGGATCAACAATCGAGGCAGAGGGGGAGCAAAGGGAGAGGTGAATCGTAGGATACAGTCGGGATGGAGGAGCTGGAGAGAGGTGTCGGGAGTTCTCTGTGATCGTAGGATGCCAGTGAAGCTGAAAGGGGTCTTCAAAACAGTGGTTAGGCCAGCCATGTTGTACGGAATGGAGACGGTGCCAATGAAGAAGACTAGTGACAGAAAGATGGATGTGGCTGAAATGAAAATGTTGCGATGGATGTGCGGTGTAACTAGAAGGGATCGAATCAGAAACGAACGCATTAGAGGAACGGTGAAAGTAGTAGAGGCGTCAAGAAAAGTCCAAGAAGCCAGACTGAGATGGTATGGGCATATGATGAGAAAAGAAGAGGATTAGGGACGTAGGGTGTTGGAAATTGAGGTGCCGGGACGGAGAAGAAGAGGTAGACCGAAGACGAGGTGGAGGGATTGCATGGCGACAGACATCCGGGAGAAAAATTTGGACGAGGACATGGTGCGTGACAGAAGAGAATGGAGGAGACTCATCAAGAACAGCGACCCATATAGAGATGGGATTTAAGCTGCAGAAGAAGAAGAATATATATATATATATATATATATTATATATATATATATATATATATATATACAGGGTGTTTCAGGAGGAAAGGTCAATACTTCGGAAGGTGATAGTATCGGTCATTGTGAGAACAAAAGTTCATATGAACATGTGTCTAATCCTGAATGGTTACGGAGATAGAGCTGTTTGAATCTGTTGCGCGCGCAGCTCTTCCTTCCCCTTCCCTCCCCTACTCCCCTATAACTTTGAACCATGTAAGCTGTAATGTAAGCATGTAACATAAGCCAATCGACAGCTGACTGTTGTGAGTGACATTGTTTGGTGTATGAAGCAGTGTTAAGAATGCCACACACCTTCACACATGCCGAATATGCAGATATGGTGTATGTCTACGGTTTTTGCGATGGAAGTTCAACAGCTGCTGTTGCAGAATACCGTCGACGGTTTCCGAACTGCAGAATTCCGGATCGAAGAGTGTTTACCAGAGTTTTCAACACATTGCGCGAGATTGGTACACTTCCCAGCGCTCATGTTTCATCTGAACGTGAAGGTCAACAAGATGTGGATGAAGTGGAAAACACTTCAGTTGGTAGAGCGTAGTCCTGCTACTAGCTCACAAAGAATTTCTACAGGTCTCGGTGTACTACACACAAGAGTATGGCGAACATTACGTGAGGAAGTCTTGCATCCATATCATGTACAGCGTGTACAACACCTTCAACCAGGAGACGCTGCCATGCGACTGGAATTTTGTCATTGGGTAAATGCTAATCGCCGATTGCTTCGATTAATGCTGTTCACCGATGAAGCTACTTTCACCCGTGACGGTATCAACAACTACTCGTAACTCTCATCGGTGGTCAGACGAAAATCCAAATGCCACTGTGGAAACAAATTTTCAACATCGCTTCTCTGCCAATGTGTGGTGCGGTATCATCGATGATCAGCTGATTGGCCCTGTTACTTTAGAGAATCGTCTTACAGGACAAAGTTACCTAGAATTTCTGCAAAATGAATTGCCAGGACTAGTGGAGGATGTTCCTTTGGCTACACGCGCTGGTATGCACTTTCAGCATGACGAAGCTCCTCCACATTCTACCCGTCTGGTGATGCAATACCTAAATCAAACTTTCCCTGGTCGATGGATCGGCCGTGGTGGTCCCATTCAATGACCACCAAGGTCTCCAGACTTCTCTCCGTTAGATTATTGTTTGTGGGGGTGGATGAAAAGTCAAGTTTACAAAAGAAAGGTGGATACATGAGACGAATTGCTCGCGCGCATTTTGGATGCTGTTGCCCGCATAAAGGAACGTCAAGATCAACTCCGACGAATAACACGCGATCTTCGCAAACGAGTTGCAAAGTGCATTGGGGTTGACGGTGGGATTTTCGAAAACGTATTGCAAACTGTAACAAGTTTGTCATTTCTGTATCTGATACCATTCAAAATGCCAATGTTTAAACACTAAATGTTAGAAACAATAATTGGTTTCTCTTTCTTGATTACCATTAACAATGCTTTTGTATTTGTATATTCAAACAGCTCTATCTCCGTAACCATTCAGAATTAGACACATGTTCATATGAACGTTTTTTCTCACAATCACCTCCCGAAGTATTGACCTTTTCTCCTGAAACACCCTGTGTGTATATATATATATATATATATATATATATATATATATATATATGAAAATTATTTCACGAAAGTAACATATATATATATATATATATATATATATATATACACAGAGGTTGGACAAAATAATGAAAACAGTGGCATTTTCACTGCTGTATTTTCTGATATCATTAATGTTATGTACAGTTGCGCTCATTATTCGTAGGACACTCTTGAGAACAGAAAGCGACACCGGGCATATATTTGTTTTGTGTATTACAAACAGGTTGTAACATTTTATAAATAAATCTGGGATTTAGCGCTGATTGGTTGGTTGACTCATTGCCAAATGTCTTTAGAACATACTGTAATTATTTCCATTCATCACTCTGGTTTAGATATTACTAAAGAAACATAAATCAATAATTAAATATAAATTCAAGAAGGGGATATACAGGGTGCGGCATAAGTAGCTTTACCATGAAATCACCTTCACAATGAAATCACCTTCATAATGAAATCACCTTGTGACGAATAATATTTATTATTATTACAGAAATTGTTCAAAGTGTCCTCCATCATGTTCAATACACACGTTGCGTCTTTGAACCACTGAACAACAGATAGCGCGACACAGTTCTTTGTTATTATTCAACGTCTTGAACTCTTGGCGTATGAAAGTCTTCATATGATCGAAGTCCAGAGGTTTCTGGCTGTAGAATCTATCTTTGATTATACCCCACATTGAATAATCACATAGGGTTATGACCGAGGAGGCCATTCGTTTATCCCACGACGTCCTATCCATTCTGAAAAACTGTCCTTTAAGAATGCACGAACATTTCCAAAATGTGGTGGAGTACCACTTTGTTGCTATATTATGTTTTCAAAAGTATGATGGTTTCTAAGTGCAGGCAACACCGTGTTCTGCAATATTTCCAGATAATTGACGGCATTAACAGTGCCGTCAAAGAAATATAATTTTTCTTGGTATATTATTCCTCACAAGGTGATTTCATTATTCTCGGTAAAGCAACTTATGCCGCACCATGTATATTAACATGGGGGATGTCAATGAAGTGAATAAAAACTGATCTTGTAAAAACTAAAAAAAATAAAAACCCTTCGGACGTGACGACAGTGTTTATGGTATTGGCAAGTCTGTCATCCTGAACGAACTGAAGTTTCAATGTATAAAAACAGAGCCGTTGGCAGGCATTATTGCGCCCTGAGCAAATCTAAATTTATTTATTTATTTATTTATTTACATTTAATACTGAACATAGATTCAGATATTATTTTGTGTTATAACAAAGACAGAGCAAAAACCTGATATATATATATAAATACATACATAGGCGGTTTATGAATGAAAAAACAATGTTTTGATGCATATTAAATTTTAATAACATTATAACATTACCAGATCGATGGGTATTTGTGGGTTTCATACGTCACTGCTAAGAATATCTTCGAATTGACAAATGGACGACAGCTGAATGGATACTACTGGCATGAACACAACAGATTTAATATCTTGTCCAGCCACTGTTGTTTTCAATGACTTCCTGTCGTCGATGTGGTACAGAAACATATTTAATACGCAGCCATGCTATCTAAAAAAGAGGCCATTCACTTATTACGCCCTGCAAAGCAGTGACTCACCTGAACTGAAAGCAGAATTCCTGAAAATGCTGCAAGATCTTATTCTGAAGTTTGAGTTTGCAGAGAAAAAATCGAGACATTTTAGATAAAAGTGAATGGGGAGTATCCTTTGCTTGCTGAAGAGACAAACAAAATGCTGGTGCCTTTTGCGACAAGTTATCGTTGTGAAGCATGCTTTTCAGCAATGATGGTCATAGAGAACAAACTGCGAAATCGGCTGCACATTGAATGCGATTTACGCTGCGTTTTGAGCGAAACTGAACCTAGAATTCAGGCGTTAGTTCAGCATAAACAATCGCACCCATCGCACTAGACTAGTAGTTGGTGGTGACGCGTTTTGCTTGCTTCCTATGTAATGTTGTAGCCATTCTTTGACCAATATCATGTGTTTAACTTATACATAAGGCACTGTATATATAGAAATATACGAGTATTATGTTTATAAAATTTGAATAATTATTCTCATGCTCAGTAAAATGAAGTTTTCTGTACTTTTTGCAGGGGGATAATTTCCATTTGGCGATTAAGCAAAAGGGGTAATCACCAAAAACGTTTGGGAATTGCTGGTGTAGCAGCTTAATGACCATTTTCCAAACTGTTTCCGCATTCCAACAATTCTACCTGACTTTCAACATATCACGTGACACCACATGACGTCATGACAGAGGTGTTAACAGGTATGGTGACTGAGAATAGACTTACACTCTTCCTTTAATTTCATCGAAGCAACTACTCTACAAAATGGATAATCATCACCAGAAAATTGCTGAAAGGGGAAGAATCATCGGCATGAAGGAGAGCGGGCTGTCTCCAACTCAAATTGCAAGAGAACTTGGAATTTCTAGGAACACTATTTATATATGGTTGGAGAGGTGGCAAGAGGAAGGGAATCTACGCGATCACCGCAGAACGGGGAAACCTCGACTGACAACTGCTGCGGATGATCGGAGGATCTGCGATGTTGCCGAAGCCCATCCATTTACCAATGCTGTAGCCATAAGGGAACAATTGCAGCTTGATGTTTCGGCAATGGCAGTAAGGCAGCAGCTACGTGAAGCTGGGTTACACCATCGAACCTCGCGAAAATAGACTTCGATATGCTCAGCAATATGTTGACAAAGGACTTGACTTTTGGAGTCAAGATTGATATTTACCGACGAAAAGACCTTTTCCTCCACATCCCATCGCCGTCTTCATTGTTGGAGAAGGAAAAATACTAGATATACTCAAGAGCACATCTATGAGGAAGCCCGTAGCGCCGTAGCGGTCATGTCACCTGTAATATGTGGGGATGGATTCATCTGTATGGTGTAGGAGAGCTCACCAAAATAGAATGGAGGTTCACTGCAGACCAGTATATAGAAATTTTCGAAGAGGTTATGCTTCTTTCTGTGCGTGCATATGCTCTGCCATTTCCTGAGCGAATCATTTTTATGCAAGACAGGTCCCCAATTCACGCAGCACGGATCGTCACACGCTGGTTCTCTGAGCAAAGAAATATCGACCTTCTGGATTAGCCAAGTAAGGGTTGTGATATGAATCCCATTGAGAATATATGGACCAATATTGTAATGTGCGAGAACCAACGGAGGAACAAGCAACGGACCAGCTTTTACAACACACATTTAGTAAGTGGGAGGTGCTGAGGAGAAATCAACAGCTGGTATATAATGATATTGCTTCTGTACCACATCGACGACAGGAAGTCATAGAAAACAACGGTGGCTGGACAAAATATTAAATTTGTTGTGTTCATGTATAAAATATCTCTCAAATACAATGGTAATTATGAATGTGTGACACCTTTACAAAATTGTCAAATATCATCGTTTAAATGGCTCTATGTTTATTTATATGAATCACTGTAATAGTTTTATTTTCTGCAGTTCTCTCATTTGAGGTGAGAGACCGCCAAGAGTCACAGCTGCAGTGGTTCAACACTTAAGTTGTAACATGGAACTTATCAATACAAAACAATTATATGCATTTATGATGCCGCCTCAATACAAAACATTCTTCGTTTCTAAATAATATTTTTCTCAGTGACTCTATTACTATATCAGTGTTGCTGATCTAGAAATAGCATTTGCTCCGGATATAAAACTGACATGCCAGTGTATCCATTCAGCTGTCGTCCATTTGCCAATTCGAAGATATTCTAAGCAATGACGTATGAAACCCACAAATACCCATCGATCTGGTAATGTTATAATGTTAATAAAATTTAATATGCATCAAAACATTGATTTTTCATTCATAAACCGCCTATATATGTATTTATTTATATATATCAGGTTTTTCCTCTGTCTTTGTTAAACAAAAATAATATCTGAATCTATGTTCAATATTAAATGTAAATAAATAAATAAATTAGTCAATAAATCAATTTGGATTTTGCTCAGGGCGCAATAATGCCTACCAACGGCTCTGTTTTTATACATTGAAACTTCAGTTCGTTCAGGATGACAGACTTGCCAATACCATGAACACTATCATCACGTCCGAAGGTTTTTTTCAGTTTTTACAAGACCATTTTTTATTCACTTCATTGACATTCCCCTTATGTGTATATATATCCCCTTTTTTAATTTATATTTAATTATTGATTTATGTTGCTTTAGTAATATCTAAACCAGAGTGATGAATGGAAATAATTATGTTCTAAAGACATTTGGCAATGAGTCAACCAACCAATCAGCGCTAAACTCCAGATTCATTTATAAAATGTTACAACCGTTTGTAGTACACACAACAAATATATGCCAGTTGTCGCTATCTGTTCTCAAGAGTGTCCTACGAATAATGAGCCCAACTGTACTTTACTGAGTTAATATGGAAATACATATAATACTGAGAACGTCTTATATTTTACTATGCTGATACTGGTTTTTACTATTCTTGTAGAATAAGTAAAAATATGACGGTTGGAAAAGCTATTACTGGCTGTGAAAGGGGCATCATAGTAGTACCCCATGAGCGAATATAGAGAGAGCGAATGTAGTTCGAATATAGTAAAGCGAATATAATTCCAATATGTAAAGGAAGGGATAGATCTAAGCCAGAAATCTATGGGCTAGACTCACTGACGTTTCATCTCACCAAAATATTCGAAAGAATAGTTAAAGAAAGAACCTATGACTTTCTGGAGACACGGAAAAGTTAAATGATAACCAAGATGGATTCTGAACAGGAAGTTTGTGCCTATCTTAACTAACGGAACAAGATTACAACATCATTGATGCACTCGATAACAACTGTACCTATGATGTAATATACAAGGTGTACACAAATTATCTTTACAACTTCTCTCTCAAATAAAAATATTAGGAAATGCGTTACACATACTGTTTTTGCGCTATCTGTGAGAGAAAGTAATAAAGTTTCACATAACCTCAAACACATTCAATATGGGCACCATTTGTCACACGTAAGACGTCTAAACAGTATTCTATCTCCATCCATGTATGCTGCAACATGTTAAAACGTCAACTCTTGCGACAACAACAGTAATTCTGGTCTTCAAATCGTCGATGTTGGCCACTGGACTTGCGTACACGCAGTCTTTTACATAACCCCATAGAAAAAAGTCACAGGGTGTTATGTCTGGTGGTCTGGTCGGCCAAGAGATGGGCCCCCACGGCCAATCCACCGATTTGTGAAATGCATGTTGGGAATTTCGTACCAGTTTCGTAATTCGTTTACACCCTGTACAATAATCTGACATCTAACAAATACCACGTGAAACTTTATTACTTTCTCTCACAGGTGGCGCAAAAACGGTATGTGTACCTTGTTTCTTAATATTTTTATTTGAGAGAGAAGTTGTAAAGATAATTTGTGTACACCCTGTGCATGGACTTTGCCAAGGCGTTCGACATGTATGATCATGGTATAGCACATAAACTGAAATATATGGGAATAGCGAGTAATGTGGGAAAATGGATATAAAACCTCCTTAGTGAGCGGTAGCAAATCGTTACAGTCCAAAGCAATTCTTCAGAATTGGAGGTACGTAGCTCAGTACCACAGGGGGACAGTATTAGCCCCATTACTGTTCATAATCATGATAACTGATATAGATGATGAAGATACCAATGACAGCACAGTAACATCCTTTGCCAGATGATAAAGAATTTCTGCAAACGCACACGAACAGAATTTACAGATGGTCAGAAGGCAACTAAGAAATTTCAACACTAAGATAGGAAGAAGGGAAGAACTAAACTTCATGGAATACTATGACCCAAATGAACAGGAAATTTTGAGAAACTCTAGAGCAAAAGATTTAAGAGTTATAATGACTGATGACGCGAAATTTGAGACACAAAATAAGATAGCAGTAAACAGAGCAAAAAGAATAACTAGACTACTGAGAACAAAAGAAGGGACAGGAATATGATTCCTTTGTTGAAAACACTGACCATACCAAAGCTGGAGTATTTCTCAGTCTTAACGTCCCTATATAAAAAGGAAGACATTAGTCAACTAGAAGGGATTCAAAGAAACTTCACGGCAAAGATCAAAGGATGCAAAAAAACTAAATTACTGGGAAAGATTACATAAATTAAATTTATATTCGCTGGAAAGAAGAGAGCGATACATATAGATTCCATTTCTTTATCGCTTCTACAATGTGCTCAGTTCCCATGGCAACTGAACACCATTCGCGAAGGAAATATTTGTTTTTCTTTTTTTTCTATTTCTTTTGTGATGACGTGGTGAGTTTGGCATTTGTGTAAGACGTATAAAGCAATAGTATGGTGACTTCGATATACATGGACTGCGCACGTAGACACTTTGGCTCAGAGTGGTGGGCCAGAGGAGGCCTAGCCTCGTTTGGCCCAAAATGTGAATACTTTGCAAAAATGGGTAAAACATGTCTAATTATGGTACATAAACATATCGATATATGTTTAACATATGTGTGTGTGTGTGTGTGTGTGTGTGTGTATATTGTATTGTGTATTTATATGTGTATTCAGATTGCATTGAAAGACGTTTTGGTTGGTACCGACAACTAAATGGTGCTAATTATTATGCCAGTGTAAGACAATTCCTTGAGGCGGAAAAAACAATAAGACTCAAAAGTTTAATAAAATTCTCCAACTTCAGTATGTCAGAAATAAAAGATGTGTTTGAGGGGAGCAATTGTGCTAAGGAACAGCAAATAGGTACTGATGCTATGGTACTTCTTGAAAGCATTGAGTTTCAAATTGAATTAGCAAGTGTTTCACCTGACGGCAATGCAATTCTATTTTATATTTCTGGGTACATTGCCAAATCAATCAAAAAGACACTAAAATGCTCTTCTTGCTGTCAAGTTCTTGTCAAAGATGACACAATTCCTACAGTAAATATTGAGATTCCAACAGAAGGAGTGAGTGAAAGTGATACAACTAAAAAAGAAAGTTTCTTGAATGCAATAAACCGTGGTGGTTTACATAATCCTTCTGACATAGTGTTTGTAACAGCAGTTCATGCCTATGAGCTTTATCTGCTCATCTTCAAAGATAATTCTTTGAGATCACAAATTTTAGGATTCGAAAATCCTAGAGCAGCTTTTGTTAAAATTTTTGTTGAAAAGATGGCAGAAAATGAAAACACACAAACATTATGTAATATTAAATGTGACAATGGTCATAATTTCAAAAAGTGTGTTGAAAAAGTTTCCCAAACAATATTTAATATTGGTGCAAAAAATTATGTTAGTGAAGTGAACAGCCAAATTCATGCAGAACGGAAAAGAAAGCCGGCTACTAAGGATGATAAACAATCACCAAGTGTAAAAAAGATTGCTAAATTGCAATCTGATAAAATGTAATTACAAATGTAAGTTGCATTTTTTATTAAAATTAGTGACCTTAAATTGTTTTTTGTTAAAATGTTCCGTTTTTGCAATATAGTTCAAAATAATAATATTGACATAGGTGTGTCCGGGGACTTCGATCACCCCCCCCCCCTTAATCAATGTTGAGTGGCTAGAATGTTGTTTTTTGCTCTTAGGTATGGTTAGAAACATGGTAGGAGTCCATTATAACACATTTTTTTACTTATTTGCAATCTTCCGATTTTGAACCCTAGGCCTCCTCTGGCCCACCCTAAAATCGGGTGTCGAGTCCATGTATATCGAAGTCCCCGAATAGTACCAACCTTAAATCTAGGATGCAGTAATATGAGTTACTTCAGCTGTAATAATTTATAAAAATCTATAATTTAATGTACAAAGTTAAGAAAAATTTAATTATAATAAAATACACGAATATTTACGTACATATTATGAATTTATAGAAATAGAGTAATTTAAGGAACGCTGATGAATATTTCTACTGCAGACATTTTAGAAGCAAAAGTTATGAGTTACATCTACGAGAAAACTATCGAAAGGAACCCTTTTTTTCACACCTTTCGTTTCTTGTTGCATTTAAAATACAGGGTGTCTCAAAAGTCAGTATCTATTTCGGTGACATTAGATGTTTTTTTTAAAAATGCTATGCTGGCATAAAGATATGTACTTCTGGTGCAAATTTGTGTATTTAAAAAAAGTTAATTGGTTTATTATCTTGACATGCTTGAACAATTCCTCGAACCTCAACTTCTTACAGATGGCATTCTTGACACAGTAGTTTTTCAGCAGGATGGAGCACCGTGCCATTATGCAATAATTGTACGTGATTATCTTGACAGACGCTTCCCCGGTCGCTGGATTGGTCGTGGAGGAACACAACCATGGGCAGCACGTTCACCCGATTTAACACCATTAGATTTTTTCGCCTGGGGTTTCATTAAGTCTAAGGTGTACACTGGTAGAAGAATTAGTGATGTAGCCGAACTTCGAAATCGTATTACCGATGCAGTTCAGAAAATAACACCTCAAATGCTGGAAAGTGTGTTCCGGGAAACAACTTATCGCTTTGAGCTCTGTAGAGACACTGATGGTCGCCATGTGGAGAGAGATAAATAAATAGCACTAATTCTTTGTGGGGTTTCATTAAGTCTAAGGTGTACACTGGTAGAAGAATTAGTGATGTAGCCGAACTTCGAAATCGTATTACCGATGCAGTTCAGAAAATAACACCTCAAATGCTGGAAAGTGTGTTCCGGGAAACAACTTATCGCTTTGAGCTCTGTAGAGACACTGATGGTCGCCATGTGGAGACAGATAAATAAATAGCACTAATTCTTTGTGGCACTTACTTTGAAATAAATATATTTTTCATATCTTAAACCAGTTTTTCGTAATTCCCATTATTTTTCAAAATAGATAGTGACTTTTGAGACACCTTGTATATTTTCTCAGACAATTCCTTCAGTTTAATATATAATAATATCATCAGAATTATTATTTAGAAAATTTCAGATTACACATAAGCAGTAAAATATTAAAATGTGATAAGCTTTATTATTATTATTATTATTAGCATTATTTTAAAATTAAATTATTTAAATGAAATTAAATTACCTCAAATCAAAATGTATAAAAGTAAAATGGAAATAATTAATTAAGAAAGGAAAAAATAAGTGAAGAAAATAAATAGACAAAATGAAAACATTAATAAAGGTGGTCATAGTTTAAACTAAAATTAAAAAAACGTACTTAAAGAAATTATGAAAATACTGGGTGATCCAGATAAATGGGACCCATAAAAAAAGCCAAATATTCTTAATATTTAATTCCTTTCATAAAAACTATATATCATTCGAAAGAGTAGAGTTACAAGTTTATTATGAAATATTTATTTTTTTAAAATGACTCCTTTCAAATGTGCTCCATTATTTGCCAAGCATTCCAGTGTTCTCGCTTGTAAGTTCTGCATCACTTTTGCAAGAGTGTGCGGTGGTATGGCCTGTATCTCATTTGTGATGGCGGCCTTCAATTCTTGCAAGGTCGTTGGGTTATTTCTGTAGACCCTACTCTTTAAATATCCCCAGAGATAATAATATAAGGGAGAAAAATCCGGAGACCTTGCGGGCCATTCAACGTCTCCAAATCTTGAGATTAACTTGCCTGGAAACGTTTGACGCAAAACTGCCATGCAGTTCCTCGTGGTATGGCAGGTAGCTCCGTCTTGTTGGAACCAGTGGTTTTCTAGACAAAGATCTCTTAATTTAGGAATAAGGAAATCGGTCAACATTTTTTCGTAGCGATCACCATTTACAGTGACCGTGTTTCCGGTGGAATCCTCGAAAAAGTACGGCCCTATGATCTCAGATGCAGTAAGACCACACCAAACAGTTATACGCTGACTATGCAACGGGACTTCGGTAATATTCAATGGATTTTCTGTTGCCCAGAAACGACAATTTTGTTTGTTTACAGTTCCATTCAAGTGAAAATGGGCTTCGTCTGACATAATCAAAGTTGCTAGAAAATTGGTGGTCATTTACCTTCTGTTGGATCCATTGACAGAATTGTCGTCTTCGTGCGAAATCTCCATCGTTTAGTTGTCGCACTGTTTGAATTTTATATGGAAAGAGCATTAAATTTTGCTTGAATATACGGTGTGTTGTTCCATATCCAACTCCTAACAGCTGAGAAGCACGTCTGATGCTTATGTTAAGATTATCCTGTACAATTTCATGAGTTCTGTTAATGATCTCGTCTATCCTTGCTGTGCGCACTCTTCCAATTGGTTTTCTTTTTCCAATGCTGCCAGTTAGGGAAAAATTTCTGACACACCGACGGATTACTTTCTTAGAAGGTGATTTTGACATCTGAAAATTTGTCTTGAAAGATCTTTGAGCTGAAACTACACTTCTTCCATGCTCATAATATTGCTCAGTTATGAAACGCAGCTGTTCCACAGTCCATGCAGTCATCTTGAAGGGTTAGTTTTAACTAACACTTTTATTTTGTTTTGTATCTTATCTTGTCTTGTATTGTCAAAACCTATACAATCCTGTACAAACTTGTAACTATCCTCTTTCGAATGATGCGTATGATTTTATAAAAGGACTTATACTTTAAGAGTTACAGGGGTTTCTTTTGGGTCCCATTTCTCTGGATCACCCTTTATAACCAAAGTTATTTTAAATTAATATTTGTATTAATATTGTTATTTTTACTTAGTTTTAAATAGTTTAACAACTTATTAATAAATTTATATTTATAATAATTATGTTTAATTTTAGAAAATAACGTACATTTTTGTTATATTTTTTAACTGTTTACATTTTTTTTATTTTATTGGCATTATTTTAATTTTTTTTTTTAATTTGAAATAATTCCATTAATTGTATTAAAAAATATAAGGTGCTACTATAGCGTGATTCCTACCTCGATTCGGCGGTCTACCCTTTAATTATAGCTTCTTACCTTGTTTACTAATTGCTTGTTTACATTCCAATGTCCATCACCCTTGACGATTGGTTAGGTTTAGTCATGATATTTTCGTTAGTTTTAACGAAAATATCGTGACTAAACCTAACCAATCGTAGGTAGACCACATACTATAGTTGCACCGAAACTATTTTTTAAATAAATAAAATTGAATAATAAATAGCATTTTATATTTATTATATTTTCATTTATACCTTGGATAGGAATCACACTCTACAGTACTGTAGTTTCAAACCAAAACGGGTAGGAATCACCCTATAGTATCGAAGTCACCGGTAGGAATCACGCTATAGTAGCACCAAATATGAAATAATTCAAAGATATAATAATATGAAAGTTATTTTCTAAAATTAAATATAATTATTCTAAGTATAAATACATTAATAAGTTTTAAACTAAATAAAAGTAAACAAAATTTTTATATATAATGAAAAAGATAAGTAATAAATACGATTTTCTAACAGGAAAAGGGAAGATTCGGAAGGAAATACACAGATAAAGGGATAAATATTGAAAGAAATCGAAAGAAAGGATTAATTACAATTATGTACTGTTATTATTATTATATTATTATTATTATTATTATTATTAAATATATCTCTACTTGAATTTCATAAAATTTATAGGTAGGCCTCTTAGAGAATATAATGGCATTTTCATAAAGTTATTATTACGGTTAATTTTAAATTTTACATTTTTATGACAGTGTTTTAGCTTAATTTCAAAAGCCTTCCATCTTGTTTGACTGTTGAATTAAGCGGTATCAGAGCTATCCAACCAAGCCTCTCAAGTAATTTTATGGGGTAAACATCATTTGAGGAACTTAAACAAGTATGAACTACATCTGCTTTTCTGAAGAAGTAAACAGAACGTTTAGGCACTATTATACAAGGTGTACACAAATTATCTTTATAACTTCGCTCTCAAATAAAAATATTAGGAAACAAGGTACACATACCGTTTTTGTGCCATCTGTGAGAGAAAGTAATAAAGTTTCACAAACCTCAAACACACTGAACATGGGCACCATTTGTCACACGTAAGACGTCCAAACGGTATTCTATCTCCATCAATGTACGCTGCAACATTTCAACGTCAACTCTTGCAACAGCAGCAGCAATTCTGATCTTTAAATCGTCGATGTTGGCCACTGGACTGGTGGATAACCCCATAGAAAAAAGTCGCAGGGTGTTATGTGTTATGTCTGGTGATCTGGCTGGTCAAGAGATGGGCCTCCACGGCCAATCCATCGATTTGGGAAATGCATGTTAATGAAATTTCGTACCAATTTCGTATTTTGTGTACACCCTGTACAATAATCTGACATCTAACAACTACCACGTGAAACATTATTACTTTCTCTCACAGATGGCGCAAAAAACAGTATGTGTACTTCTTTTTTTAATGTTTTTATTTGAGAGAGAAGTTGTAGAGATAATTTGTGTACACCCTGTATATTCATTATTCAATCATTCATTCATTATAAGTTATAATCGTTCGGAATTCAGTATAATAGAAAGAGTAAGTTGATATTAATTTCATACGGAACTCTTTGATTGCGCACCTATTATATGAGGTGTGTTCAAAAAGTTCCCGTACTGGTTATGCTGCGCGCGCATGCGCGTCATGTGATGCATGTTGTAGTGTGACTCAGTCTATGTCCAAAGACGGTTACCGCTTGTTGATATCATATTTTGTTCTCTCGATATTTACTGTTTTGTGAAGTCATTTTGTGTGTTTTGTCGCATTTTGTGCATTTGAATAATGGCTACTGTTGAAGAACAACGTGTGTGCATAAAATTTTGCGTTAAGCTGGGCAAGAGTGCTTCTGAAACCCATGCCATGCTGAACACAGCATTTGGCAATGATGCCTTAAGTCGGACAACCACTTTTGAGTGGCACAAGCGCTTTAAGGAAGTCCGAACGTCGACGAAGGACGATGCAAGGGTGAGACGACCTTCCACTTGAAGAACTGATGACACTGTTACTTGTGTTCGTGAAATGATTCGAGGGGCCCGTAGACTTACAGTCAGGGAAGTCGCAGACGAAATGGCCATTTCGATAGGATCATGTCACACGATATTCAGAGAATTTGTGGGTGCGTCTTTTGTCAGCCAAATTTGTGCCACGACTCTTGACTGCCGAGCAGAAAGAGCAACGTGTCCTTGTCTCAAGACCTTCAACGTGCCAATCTTGATGAAAATTTTCTCAGAAACATTGTTACGGGTGATGAGACGTAGGTGTACGGGTATGACGTTGAAACAAAACAGTAGTCATCGCAATGGAAGTGCGCGACAGTAGCCATTATTCAAATACACAAAATGCGACAAAACACACAAAATTACTTCACAAAACAGTAAATATCAAGAGAACAAAATACGATATCAACAAGCGGTAGCCGTCTTTGGACACAGACTGAGTCATACTATGGCGGAGTGAAAAACTAATTTTTCGAATTTTCAAATTGGCTAGTGTGGAAAATGTGTGGAGTAGTGAGGAAATAAGCTGGTATAAATTTAAAATCATAACATTAATATCTTCAGGTGCCACAATGACCTTCAATATTGAAAAAAATTGAAAAAAGCAGATTTTAACCAATAATTACAGAAGAGTCCACGATGCACAATAGACAAGAATTTATTCACACTTGTATAAAAATAGCTCAGTCAACCTTTAAAAAAAGTTTCTATTCTCTAAAAACAGTTTTCTATAGTCAGCTCACTCAGCTGTCACGTGAGTACCTCGGTTCAGTGTAGCTGTCGCTCTCGTAGCAGGTGGGTGTTCTGTTGTTGGCGTTACTCAGATAGTCTAAACTATATTTCTTATATATTTTGCATTTCTGTATTGTGTTGCCCTAAGTTTGCCATGTACTATTAACTGAAATTAAGTATAATTGATATTAGCTCTTTCTTTTTCAGATTTGTATACTTTCAAAATGTCTCGAGTTTGTGCAAAATCAACCAGGGCCTCAACTGAGTGACCCACGTTTGGTATGGGGGAAGATTTGTGGCACAGGAATCTTCCTACATACGAAGGAGTTTTTAAATACTACTTGTTTGTAAGAAACGATTTGAAACAGAATACTAATAAAGATCTTTCAATATCTCAAATATTAGAACAAGTTGTTGATAAATTGAAAACAATTTGGGAAAGTGCTTCCGTCCCAATTCTGTCAGACAGGCGAATTGAAACAATGTTCAGAAGCTACCACGAAAAGTATCGTGTCATTATGAAGCCATACCAAAGCAGAAAAAATTCTGAAGCTTACAAAGCAAAGATTGATATGTTCAAAAAAGAAGCACACACGAAACTTTTTGACATTGCAGCGTGCAAGTGCAAAGTATTAACACAATGTTCTTGTCCCAAAGAAAAAACGGTTCCAAAGGAAGAAGTGACGTTCCTCTTAGATCAAAGGAGTGAAAGAAAACTGTTTATTGATAGAGTAGATATTACACTCTCAAAGAAAAAAGCATCTACGTTGCTAAGAAAAAAAAGAAGCTGTGAGGCTCACCAAAGAATCTTCACAGGAGAAATTGCAGGATACAAATGTTGAATTATCATCATCGACATCAAATAGTGAAAGTGAATCTGGCGAAATATCAGACGATACATTTCCAGAGCTAGTTAGCTCGAAGAGAAAGCTCGAACAACCTGAAGAACAATTATTCAAGAAAAGGAAAACTACAAATCTACCTTCAGTGGCTACTGCTTGTGACAGGACTGCAGTTTCAGATCGAGCTGCAGCATTCATTGTTAGTGCAGTATTGCAAGATATTGGAGAAGTTTCTATTGACAATACATCTGAAGTAGTGGATAGGAGTAAAATCAGAAGAGAAAGACAAAAGAAGAGATCAGAAATTATGAAAGATCAAAATCAGGTCCCAATCAGAGGAATCTATTTTGATGGTCGAAAAGATTCTACACTCTTCCAAAAAAAAAGAGTCCAAAGTACGTATATCAGAAGAAGGTAACAGAAGAACATATCACTTTAGTGAGAGAACCTGGTTCAGATTATTTGGGCCATTATTCTGTGAATTCTGGATCAGCTGAAGAAATATGTAAAGGAATGTTTGAGTATATTGGAAATAATGACATGAACCTGGAAAACCTTGTTGCCATTGGATGCGATGGTGCAGCAGTCAACACTGGAGAAAAGGGAGGCGTTATAAGGCTTATAGAATTGAAGCTGAAGAAGCCAGTTCAACATTTAGTGTGCCAGCTCCATGCCAATGAATTGCCATTACGCCATTTAGTTGCAAAGCTGGATGGAAAAACATCTGGCCCCCGCGGATTCACCGGTCCTATTGGCAGGGAATTAGAGAACTGTGAGAGTCTTCCTATTGTCGAGTTTGAAAGGATTGATGCTGAGGAACCAACTGTAGAGTGTGAAGATCTTAGCACCGACCAAAAATATCTAATTGATATTCATCAGGCCATAACAAAGGGATATTGCTCTCCAGATCTTGCTCATCGTAGTCCAGGCAAAATGGCACATTCACGATGGCTGACTACAGCAAATCGTTTGCTTCGTCTATACGTTTCAACTGTAAGTCCATCTGAGAACCTCATGAACATTGCTTCTTTTATAATGAAGGTCTACATCCCAATGTGGTTTTCTATTAAGCAAAGTACGTCTTTTGTCAATGGCTCAAAACATGTTTTCAAAACTATTGAACTAACAAGAACACTGAATGACGAAGTAAAGGATATTGTAAACCCTGTCATACAAAGAAATGCATTTTTGCAAATCCAGAAAATATTCTAGCATCAATGATTCATGATGACCGCAGCGCCATAAGAGAATTAGCGTGGAGGCGAATAAAGAAAGCAAGGCAAACAAACAAGGAAAAAGTTGTGAGGCGTTTCACAGTACCTGTTATTCAATTTGAAGCTACTGATTATACTGATTTAATTAATTGGCAAAAATGCATTGTCACTGAACCACCTGTGACAAGACACCTGACAGAAAATGAGATTGAAGAATTCATAGAAAACAAGAGTACCCCTCCATTCGAGAAATTCCCTTGTCATACACAAGTAGTAGAAAGAATGGTAAAATTAGTGACTGAAGCATCATCAAAAGTATTTGGATTGAACGCGCGAGATGGCTTCATAAGATCAACACTTCAGTCACGTAAAAAAATGCCATCATTCGAAAGTAAAGCTGAATATAAAGTTTAAATAAAACGTTAATAGAAAAAAACATGCGCAAGGATGGGTGGTTGGGAGGGCATGGGTGGAGCTCGACACGCAGCCACCTCCTCGTGGTGAGTTCTGGATTATTTAGATCATTAATCAAAAGAACATTGATCTAAATAAACTAAGAGCTGCGTAATTCAGTAACTATTTTGGTAATTGGAACACTTAATATATAATAATAACAAGTAAGTTTCAGTTATTGTACTAATGCAGAATATAAGAAAATCATTATATTTCACTTTTTTCGACGGCTTTGTGGCACCTGAAGATATAATTTCGCAGGACTAATATTTATGCACAGTCATTATCTATAGCACCCACATATTTTCCGCACTAGCCATATTTGAATTTCGAAAAAAGTTTAAAAACCTCATTTTCGATCCGCCCTAAGTCATACTACAACAAGCATTACATGACGCGCACGCAGCATAACCAGTTCAAAAACTTTTTGAACACACCTCGTACATGCTTCAGATGTCGTGACTCACTCATATTTAGAATATCTTATACACTATATTAATTCCAATGTATTATGAATCAAAACAATTTTCAAATGTACAGTTGCCCGCATATGTAATGTTCCTCACCTCACAGGCGACTCCGTACATGTGGAAACGCCGCAGTGATAGTCAAGGTACCCCAACTGGGTGGAGGTGGGGTGGAGGGGGGACAACCGAGTCCAACAACATATAACACAGACATATATATATGAAAGACAGTTGAATGTGCATTCATTGACATAACAGGTTATTATATTGTAATGTCTGTGTTCATAAAGATAAACAATTAATATGATCGTACACAGCGTTGAACTCCATGTAGTTTACTAGTCTTATACAGTAAAAAGGTTTCATTATGATTATTGCAAGTCTATATGAATAGCTACCACAATACAACTTTTCATATACTAGTGAATTTGAACCAAAAATAGACATTACACAACCAATTACAATTACATTACAAAAGTTTATAATATTTAGAGATTAACTTACCGAGAAAATGTAAATTTATGGACAACTTGGATGAATATTCAATAGGTATACTTATTATGCTTTGCCATTTTTGTGAATGTAAAATATTTTTATATAATTACACTGTGAAATGAGTATAAATTAATTATCAGTGTTTTTTGGAGCTCAATTTTTTGTAAATATAGATTTTGTTTTGTAATGAAAATTTTAAAATTTCAAATAATCATTAAGAGAATAAGCTAAATTTAATCAATGCCAATGTCCAAAAAATGACCGATTCTGCCAATGCCGATGAATCAGTAAACCACTAGTTTTTATTGATTTTCCTAATTTTGAGGGCCAGGTTCTTTACTGGTAAATATACTATTCACTTTGATGTAATAACATGTTTTATAGATTTAATGACTCACACATGTTTATACCCTCATGTAATCGCAAGTTTCTTTAAAAATATCATCTTATTTGTTAAACTTTAATACAAAAATGCCTCACTTTCTAATTTTTTTTTACAGATAAGATAGTATAATGGCTACAAATAAAGAAATTTCATACAAGAATATGTTGAAAATTATTGTTCTCCAGAAAGAAGGCAACACTCAAAGACAAATAGCCCCTAAAGCTGGAGTATCATTGTCTACTGTTTCCAAAACACTTTCTCACCACTCACAAACTGGGATGTGAAGAACAAAATAGGTTGAGGATGGAAGCGAAAAACATCTAAAAAGGATGATGAGTATATGATAATGATGAGCAAGCGTAATAGAAAGAAGACTGGTGGGTGGGGAAGGGGAATGAGAGAGTATGGAGGTTGGTTGTGTAATGTCTATTTTTGGTTCAAATTTCCAAGTTGACTAGTATATAAAAAGTTGTATTGTGGTAGCTGTTCATATAGACTTGCAGTAATCATAATGGAATCTTATCTACACTAATAATTGTGACGGTCGAACTGCCTGCGAACTTTCTTTGTTTCTTATGGCCAGCCAAACCACTGGCCAGAATTAGATGAGACTTGGGGGATAGGGATAACTGAGGCCGAGAAAGAACATAGGCTATGTGGCATCGGATTGGTTGAAAGATAGTGACATCATAGACACGTCATAAAAGTGACATAAAATGGGCGGAGTTCTATCATAGACACGTCATAAAAGTGACATAAAATGGGCGGAGCTCTATCATAGACGTCATAAAATGGGCGGAGCTCTAGCATATATATAATATATATATTATATATATATATATATATATATATATATATATATATATATATAAGAACATAGGCTATGTGGCGTCGGCCTCCGACGTCATATATATACATATATATATATATATATATATATATATATATATATATATATATCGAAACCTATGGTAAAATTATTAAGTGCCCGGTTAAGTCAACTGTACGCCCTTGACGATTGGTTAGGTTAAGTCGTGATATTTTCGTTAGTTTTAACGAAAATATCACGACTTTACGTAACCAATCGTCAAGGGTGTACAATTAACCTAACCGGGCATTCAATTAACCTGACCTACGGTAAAATTATTGAATGCCCGGTTATTAGGTCAACTGTACGCCCTTGACGACTTAACCTAACCAGTCATCAAGGGCGTACAATTAACTTAACCGGGCATTCAATTACTCTAATCGAGCATTCAGTTGACCTAGCCTTGCGTTCAATTAGCCTAACCGGGCATTTGTTTGACCTAACCGGGCATTCAGTTAATTTAAACGGGCATATATATATATATATATATATATATATATATATATATATATATATATACAGTGTACAGAGTGTTCCATAAGTCCGGTATCATAGGAGAAATTCATATTTTTCTATTTCTACAAACCATAATTCATATTTTTCTCTTTCTACAGGCCATAATGTCTGTGAGCAAGGAAGAACGAATCCAGATAATTCTACTCACAGGAAATCGGAGTCAAAGAGAGGCCGCTGCTGAATTTAACAGACTGCATCCAGACCGCGAGCCAATAACACAGAGTTGTGTTAGCAGACTTGTTGCAAAGTTTAAGGAAACAGGATCCATAGAAGATAAACCACGCATTGGACCTTCAAGGAGGTCCACTGACGATGATACAGCGACTGCTATCCTGGCTCATTTTAACAGAAGTCCCAATAAGTCTCTTCGGCGATTGTCCGCCGAGACAGGAGTGTCGAAAAGTAGCATCCATCGCATTCTTCAGGCTCACAAATGGCATCCATATAAACTTCAGATCCTACAGAAATTAAGCGAAGATGATCCCGACCGGCGGATGGAATTTTGTGAATGGGCTACGGAACAATATGCTCGATATGCCAATTTCCCGTCCACCATTCTGTTCAATGACGAGGCTGTTTTTTATGGAAATGGTGAGGTAAATGGACAGAACACCCGCTACTGGTCTCAAAACAACCCTCACTGGTATACCTCTTCAAAGGAACAAGGTGCATCTCGGGTGATGGTATGGTGTGGCATTTGGAAGGATCGCATCATAGGCCCCCTCTTTTTCAATGAACATGTCACTGGAGGCACCTACCTACGTATGCTCAAGGAAGAAACATTTCCCAGTGTCTTGAACGAAGAAGGAAATTTCCCAACATGGTTCCAGCAAGACGGCGCTCCTGCACATTACAGCACCCAAGTAAGGGAATACCTGTACCAACAATTCCCTGGTTATTGGATAGGACGTCGAAGGCCTGTGGAATGGCCAGCTAGAAGCCCGGATCTCACGCCACTAGATTTTTATCTCTGGGGCCACTTGAAAGCGCTGGTATACGCAGAGAAAATTATGAGTGTTGAACATTTGCGGCAGCGCATTATTGGGGCATGTAACACCATTACTCCTGACATCATTCACCGTGTGCTTGCTGACTGGGTATCACGTCTGAATTTGTGTATGGAAAACAATGGTGGACATATTAAGCACGTTCTGTAAATAAAAGCTTTTGTTTTGCCATTTTTTATTATTTTTCCTATGATGCCGGACTTATGGGACACCCTGTATATATATATATATATGTATATAGCGTTCAACTTCCACCCAGGCAACGCCGGGTCGCTCCGCTAGTTACTGTATATGGCTAGTAAACTACAACGCTGGGATCAAGTAAAGATAAGCACCCCCAGACTTCTTTTATTAGCCTTATAAGGCTAACTAACGAAAATATCACGACCTAACCTAACCAATCGTCAAGGGCGTACAGTTGACTTAACGATTGGTTAGGTTAGGTCGTGATATTTTCATTAGTTAGCCTTAGAAGGCTGGGGGTGCTTATCTTTACTTGATCCCAACGCTGTTCACGATCATATTAAATGCTTATCTTTATGAACACAGACATTACATTATAATTACCCGTATGTCAATGACTGCACAATGCACATTCAATTGTCGTTTAGCTATACAGTATATGTCTGTGTTTTATGTTGTTGGATTCGGTTGTCCCTCCTCCCTCCATCCCACCTTCCCCCCCAGTTGGGGTACCTTGACTATCACTGCGGCGTTTCCACATGTATGAGTCGTCTGTGAGGAGAGGAACATTACATATGCGGGGAACCGTACGTACAGTACAATAAGGATAGAGAAAGGGTCTGTAACAATAAAATAAGACTCACACATTTGTCTTTAATAATAATTTACCCAAAGTAAAGTTTCAAATAATGATAAAAAAAATAATAGATAATAAATAAATAAAATCATTATAGTATAAAGAATAAATTTTTGTGGAGGGGTCACTTTTGCGGGCGCTCGCCCTTAGCCTCTTCCTTCCTATATAAAAAAAAATTGCTATTTTTACTTACCTTAAATTTTGGTCATCAATTTTCGTGAAACGTTCATCATATGCTTTACATTCATTTAAATTATATTATTAAATTAATTTCTTCTACATTTATTGATTAATTTAAAAGAAAAATGAATTGCACGCAATTACTGCAATTATTTTGCAATTGCAATTGTGTAGCAAAAAAAAAGGAAATTAAAAAATGTTTGCTACGTGGTTCTTTTCGTCATATAATTAATGAATGCCCTCTGTGAGCACAATATTTATATTATATATCTGGAATAAAGGAGGAGTTCGATACGAGGGTATATACAGGGTGGCGCAAATGTCAGGAACCATAGACACATTTTATTAAATTATAATAAGTGTCTCCAAGTGGCCTTCCACTTGGAGACACTTCCTGACGCGTTGAATGCATGATGTTTGAACATTCCTTAATACATTGGTACTGATTTTGGCACACTCAGATGTGATTTTATCCTTTAGAGAACATATTGTTCTGGGTCGATCAGCATAGACTACCGACTTTAGATGGCCCCACAGGAAAAAGTCAAAAGGCGTGAGGTCTGGAGACCCATTTGTCCTCCTGCAGCCACGTCTTCGTCAGGAACGACACCATCCGCCCTCCCCTACAACACCAATACGACGAGCCCTTCCCAGTGCTGCAGAGGGGTGACAAGACCTTCACCCTCGACCGCGCTGGACGCAAGGACGTAGTGTCCATCGATCTCCTGAAGCCGGCGTACCTCGAGGACGACCCCATTCCCCCAACAGTTCCCCCACAACCTACTACAGCAGCCCCAACTCCACCCGATTCCCGAGTCCAAGAAGATGTTTCGCACCCTCCTGTCACAGCAGCACCACTAAATGCAAGACCTGGCGTCCGTACTCGGAGTGGCTGCGTCAATTTTGCCCCGAAATGGTAATCCTCTTTATTATCACTCCTGTGCAGTCTCTGAGAGGGGACTACTTGTAGAGAACAGACAAAGAAACAGATAAAGAACAAAGAAATTATTTCCTCTTCGACGTCGGCAGACATCTTAAACACACGTGGTGTTCAAGGACACAGGAACAACAGGACGCTTGTTTAGGCGTCGCGGAGATTACTGGCACTCGTCCTCACTCCGCTTGTATTTCCGGATCTTTTCCGTTTGACTGCCGCCATTGAAACATAAGAGGTGAGTGCCCCCAGCCTTCTTTACTTAGCCTTATAAGGCTAACTAACGAAAATATCACGACCTAACCTAACCAATCGTTAGGTCAACTGTACGACCTTGACGATTGGTTAGGTTAGGTCGTGATATTTTTGTTAGTTAGCCTTATAAAGCTAACTAAAGAAGGCTGGAGGCCCTGATCTTCAGGTGATCCCCTTATTTTTCTGAGTACACGATTAAAACTTAAAAATTAAGCATGGATCTTGAAAGTAATTAAAATTGTTTATAAGAAACAAAATTTGAAGGGGAAATTAAGAAAGCTTTTTTATAAAGTAACTTATTTTGTATCATCAAGACATTTCAGTTAAAATACAAAAAGTTTAATTATGTTTCAATGGCGGCAGTCAAACGGAAAAGATCCGTACTTACCCCTCGAACGTCTACACTCTCTACGCAGTGCCATCATCGACTTTAGCCGGCTGCATTTCCAAGTCACACTTCAACCGTTATACCAGAACGAAGCAACACTTGAAGTATGCTACAATTCCTGCCGGCTGCATTTCCAAGTCACATTTCGACCGTTATACCAGAACGAAGCAACACTTGAAGTACGCTACAATTTCTTCCTGCAAGAAAGAAAATCACTACTGTAGGCGTCTAGTTGGCCTCTTTACTACAACCCCTACCGGTTTCTCAGCACATCAACCTCATCTAGGCCTACAATATACAAGGTCAACCTTCAGGTATCTTTTCATCTCCAGAGGTATTTCAACATTGTCGTTAAGCTCTCTGAGCCTCATTCTTAAGCAATTCTCGTGAAGCCTACACAGTGTAATCGCAGAACCGCGTTAGGCCATACCCAAAAGTGTTTTCACTACCGTTCAAACTAACTTTCTCGTTAGAATTTCAGTAGGCCTATTCCAAGTGTCATTCCAATACTGTAATTGTGTATCACCTTGTTATTGTGTTCTTTCATGTAACCCATTTTATTTTGCATCCGTTTGTTTATGTGATCCTTTTAAGCATTTCATTATTGACGGCTTAATCCACTTACAGTGTACTAGACGTACGTGCATTCTTTCTGTCATTAATAGGCTGCAACATCTATTCTATGTTCCATTTATGCATAACTCTCCTGAGTCAGTGTATTACGAAATTCATTCAGTGTACAAAACGTACGTGCATAATTTATATTATTAATAGGCTGCATCATCTATTCTATGTTCATTTATGCGTAACTCTCTAGCCTACCTAAATCAGTGTATTACGTAATCCATTCAGTGCACCAAACGCACGTGCATAATTTCTGTTATCAATAGGCTTCATATTTCATGCTGCGTTTCCATTTGTGCACAACTCATTAGCCTGTATAACCTTACTTAACAATTAAGCTGTATAACCAGTGGTGTAGTGCTGTGGGAACGCGTGGGAACGGCGTTCCCTTACTTTTTTTGGTAGACGGAACGGCGTTTCCTCACTATTTCAAATAAATCCGAACTTACAAATCTCTAACGTCATGAAATTTTAATTCCCACCCCTAGAAGAAATATGAGAAAGAATCATTAACTGTTTCATTTCTTTTAGCTTCGACTGAGGCAATGCTAGCCTATAAAGATCTGATGAAACAGTCACTACGGCGTACCTGTTGTTAACTTTTTTTTAGTTAATCATTCCAGTTGTTAGTTATTTTTATTGATCGTACTGGATGTCGTATATCTAATGACACTGGAAATACTGCATCTTCAACCTTGGAATATATCCTAATATCCAGTGCATATGACCTCAAAATATCCCTGAAATTGGTCAGATTTCTAAAGATTTCCCGGGGGCTTACAGTGCCCCCGGACCCCCAGCTGTATGGGCTCGCCGCACTCGCCATTGTCCCCCCCGCATCTGAGTAACACTTTCAAAATGCGTTCCCTCACTTCTTTATTTAGCACTACACCACTGTTTATGACCATTTCCTTAATTGCTAAGTCTCAGTCATCTTTACATAATATAAATGTCGTTATAATTGTTAATCACTATAACTACCGTCATTGCATTGTTAATCGCTGTGAACAAATAATTGATTTATTTTCTTAATTAAACACAAAACCAAAAGGTAATTTTTCTAACCTTATTAATATTGTTTGCTTGGTTGTAATCCAAGCCGGTGACCTCGAATCATTCGTCTCACTCGGAAAGTAATTATAGTAAGCCTACTTCATTGACCACCTCAAACCGGTGATACCGTAGGATATTGGAAATTGTTGACCCCAGCCTTGTCATTAACAATCAAATCATTATCAATCATAATCATTATCACCTCAATCGGCTAATAACTAGGCTTACTCTATATATATATATATATATATATATATATTTTTTTTTTTTTCTTTTAGGTAGGGGATGGCTGCGAAATTAACAATAGACGAAAGGGTGAGCTTGGTTTTAATGTATGGAATACCAGGTACAACAAAATGACTGTACAGAATTTAAATTCTGTACCGATTCATCGATTTGTTGTACCTGGTATTCCATACATTAAAACCAAGCTCACCCTCTCGTCTATTGTTAATTTCGCAGCCATCCCCTACCTAAAAGGAAAAAATAATATATTATAGTCAACACTAAAAATTTCTATGATGCGCGACTTTTGCGCCACCCTGTATATTAAACAGCAGAGGAGAGAGAGTAAGGAACCTTGTCTAACTCCTCATGAGGAACCAAAACATTCGGACAATACATTGTACCATCTTGCAATAAAAGTTTGGTGCGTGTACCAAAACTTCAACAAATTCAAAACATACGGTGAAACATTCTTGTCTTCTAAATTTTAATTAGAGTATTGCGAATATTGTGATTGTGATTCCGATTATTTCTACACATTATTGCAAGGCGGTATTTGTTCTTCTGCTTAACTAGGAGTAAAGGAACACTGAACTTATTGTTCATTCGAACAATAAAACCTCTTTCCTCTTATTCATTGAGTTGGCTTGAAATTTCAGCTAAAAACTCCAGTGGAAGCTTATAATGTTCTGTAAATGTAGACCCATGACATTCTTTCAGTTCTTATTTTAATTTATAACTTTTTCATAACCCTAATTTGTCACCTTCAACATAGATTATATCTAAATATCTCATCACTAATGCATTCAACTCATCCTTAAGTTCATTATTCATCTCTAAATAGTTAATATATTCGTTTATTATTTTATTTTTCTCTTCCTCTGATATTCCTTTTCCACCTAAATTCAGAGGTTATCTCTCTACATAATTTTCTATCATTTAATTTTTTTTCATATATATGGTTTTCTTCTTTCAGTTTTCTATTAACTTCCTGAAGAGGAATGGAATCAACATCACATCTCAAATTACACAGTATTCCATCTACTTTAACATCTATCTCATTCGTTCTATTACCCGACTGGATCAACTTACCATACATTAAAATTTCAGCCTGTATTTTTATGTCCTCTTTTTTTTTAAATTTTAAATTATTATGCAAGAAATATTAGTTTTAATACTATATTGAGAAAGCCATTTTCGTCTACACAACACAATTGCGGTTCAAAATGTAAATCATGTATTTTATTACTAGAATAAATTATAAGTATTAACGTTATTCCGTTACTTGGAGTGTAAATGTTGGTGGTATGAAAGTAAAGTGGCATAAGTGTTGGGAGCTGTTCCACCTGAGTTATTAACTAGTTTTAATTCTAATTTAGCAAATTCAGATATTTTTCCATCAATATTTGTGGATCAACGTTTGTTGATCCACAATTACCTGTTAACTCAGAAATTATATCTAACAAATATAATTTCTGAGTTAACAGGTGACAAACATTCAAACTCACCTCCTTTTTTATATCATTTTCCTGACTTTTTTTCGTCAGTCATTTGAACAACGTATGTTTCTAGTTTTACTGAATCCCCATTTATACAAGACTTAAATTTCATATTTTCACTCGATAGACTAACAATATGTCGTAACGTAAAATCTGCACTTACATTTACCTGACTCTTCCAAGGTTTGTTACCCACATAAGCGATTGTATGTAGGTGTATGGAATGTCATTTATGTACAGTATAAAGTAATTTGTATGTGTAGAAAAGTGTTTCTACGAGAAAATAAATTTGTGTTAAAATTTAAAGATATTCTGTTTGTATAAATTAACATATTAATCCTTTAAAAGATATTATTCTGTTCAACTAAATTAAAATATGATTCCGTTACATTTTTAATGTTTGTATGGAGTGTCTCGATGCCCGCAGATTCTCTGCACCTTTTCGATAAGCCTAACGAAAACAGTGTGCCACGTCTAATCTTAAACAGAGATTCCCAAATTGTAAATGTTCTTTTCAATTATTATAAATCACATAAAAGAGTTAAGTGTAAGACTACAATTGTATAAATTCTTTTGCTAATATCCAATTATACCAATTCTCTCGTTAATATCATTATTAGAGTAAGATTTTGCAAGTTTAATAGTCTTCTGTAACACGTGGCAACCATGGGTGTTTCTCCAGGACAAAAGGGAGCCCCTTGAGGAAGGCAACATGCTTTGTCAGTCTAACGCTCGCCTCAGCTCCCGACAGAGGGAGTAGAGTGTTCCGCCCGTGGGCCAGCCGGGTTTGGCTGGACCCCTCAGCTTATTTTGATGTAAGCATGTGCCCGTTAATAACTTCTCTAAACCAAGTATTGTGTTAAGGGTGTTTATTAGTGACTTCAACTTTGAGAAATAAAGGACTAACAAAGGAAAACTCGTCATTTTATATCCTTCCAACGGAGAACAGCATTCCCTTCTCTCAACGGACTGAGAGAGAGCGGACGCCATCAACCGAGGGTATAAATTGTTGTCTTCGAAAATTCGCAGTCAGAATAAAATAATTAAACGGTATAAACTTCCTTGTGGGTGCGAGGAAGTGACATACTGAGACTACCTTTAACGGATAACATCATATCCGACATTGGCGACCCTGCCAAGATTCGAACCTGGGAGGGGATGAGAAACGTTCCTTCAAGACGAGGAGCCAGGATTTGAAAACCTTTGTTCAGTCAAACCCTGCTACAAGGACGTCAACGCATCCGAAACGGAGGTCGGATTTCAGCGGGAATCACACACTTGTTTAGAGAGAAGATCGTAACAGAAATTATTATATGGGCACGCGGAGAGGAATTTTACGAATTTAATTTCTCTTTGGAACGTCTATGCGACGCATAGCAGTGACGTAAATTCCCACAACGGAGAGTGGAGGAATCATTCGAAATTTGGAGAAGATTTTCAAAGACTTTGATTGTCAACGAAAAACGGACGAACCGCATTGGAATTGATTATGAAAATTGGACGTCTATGCGACGCATAGCATTGACGTAAATTTCTACAACGAAGAGTGGAGGACTCAGAAACGAAGACAGAAGTTAGGCGTGTTCGAATCGGTGTGCGCATCTCCTTCGGAAAAACTGCTTCGCCTTCGTGGATCGCAGAGTCGAACGCATTTGACTCTAAAGAAAAAACGAAAGAAAACGGAAACAGACGTTCTCTCAAGACGAGACGGAGAAAACCGAAAACAAACGTTCTTCAAAACTCTGCCCAACGGAATAGTCGGCATTGAAGAGGAAAGAAAAACGAAAAGCTTACACGACGGAATAAAAAAGAAAACTTGTAAAAGCGTTTCGGCGGGTAAGGTTAACACTTGTATCAAGAAATAAATTAAGTACGTGAAAAAAAAAAAGTGTATCCCAGTTAACGCATTGGTTTGAAAAGAAAAAGGGAAATTAAGTACGAAAAAAAAAAAAAAAAAAAAGGTGTACCCCCAGTAATAACGTATAGGGTTGGAAATTTGTTTTCATTATTATTCATTTTTGTTGTAAGAAGATTTGTTTTTTGCCTCAGCAGTGTTTTACCGATATCGATAAATTACAGTATATGTTTATTGTTTGTAAACAATTTAAAATTTTCATTGGTGAGTTAAAAACGATTTTTTGTTTGTCGGTGTTTACAATCACTGGAATTCAATTTTTCTTTCTTTTTTGTTTTTTTGTGATAAGAAGGAAAAATTGACAGGTTTGTTTTTTTGCATGCAGAAATTGGGTATTTAAATATATAAGGATTTATATATTTTATTGTTTGTAACGAAACGATTTCTGCAAAGTATCCGGTAAATTTATGGAATTTGAGAAAAAAAAAAAAATTAAAGTGAATATTTAATTTTTTTTTTAATTGGAACTGTCCCAGAAATCACGAGGGAAGTTCTCGATGAGGGACATTTTCCGGGGGAAGAGGTCTGTGACGAGATCGTCACAGATGAAGGACATAATGCAAGCTCGGTTTATGACCTCGACGAACTCGAAAGAAAAATTGCCACTCTTTTTCGTCCTACCAAAGAGAGTGTTGCATCACTGCATCGCTCTACGGGACAACTTTCATTCGATTCTGTTCTTTCTAATCAGAAGGTTCGGAAATCGAAACTGGAACCATCTGCCACTTTGATTTCGCTCCAAAAAAACAGACCGAATACACGAAACGAAGAACAGTAATCATAACGTCGGTTTATCCCATTTACAAATTGTTTTTTACCGTATTTCCAGTTCAAGTGCTACCACACGTACCCCCTATACCCGTTTAGGCTATACCCGTGCATTCATGCACTACGTACTAAATTATTGAAAGACGCTCGAGACGTGGTATGATTGATGTCGGAGGCAATTAGCCACCAACGCGTACATCCAGAAACTTGAGCAATGTCCACACGTAACCTTTGAAATTTCATACTTTCCAAGTTATAGAGTTTAGTCAAATCTAAAGTTCTCAAAAAAAAGGTTCTCAAAAACGACATTATAACCTTGCAGAATTCGTATCAATTTCATTTAAGTACTTTGTCCAATAGTTCATTGAAGTTCATTTCTCTAAATTTTTGTTCTCTTAACGTTTGATAAGACAATCGCGTATGATTTAAAAGTGTATGCACACGGTGAACTTAGACCAGTGTAGAAAAGTGGACTTAAAGAAATCAGACTCCAAGTGCTCAAAGGACACACAAGTGACAGTTAATTATAAGTGTTCATTAGTACATAAGTATTAATTTTAATGTAAAATTCAACTGATAAGTAGAGTGGATTAATTACTCAGTAAATGTATTTTGTTAACTATTTCTTTTGTCTTTATGTAACATTACCTCCAACTACTTCTTTAAATAATATCTTTGCCTTTATAAAACCCTATATCCAACTACTTTTGTTTGAGAGGATTTTTGCAAACGAACCCCCGAGTACCAACTCTGGGAGGGGAGCCATGTAGAAAAGTGTTTCTACGAGAAAATAAATTTGTGATAAAATTTAAAGATATTCTGTTTGTATAAATTAACATATTAATCCTTTAAAAGATATTATTCTGTTCAACTAAATTAAAATATGATTCCGTTATATTTTTAATGTTTGTATAGAGTGCCTCGATGCCCGCAGATTCTCTGCACCTTTTCGATAAGCCTAACGAAAACAGTGTGCCACGTCTAATCTTAAACAGAGATTCCCAAATTGTAAATGTTCTTTTCAATTATTATAAATCACATAAAAGAGTTAAATGTAAAACTACAATTGTATAAATTCTTTTGCTAATATCCAATTATACCAATTCTCTCGTTAATATCATTATTAGAGTAAGATTTTGCAAGTTTAATAGTCTTCTGTAACACGTGGCAACCATGGGTGTTTCTCCAGGACAAAAGGGAGCCCCTTGAGGAAGGCAACATGCTTTGTCAGTCTAACGCTCGCCTCAGCTCCCGACAGAGGGAGTAGAGTGTTCCGCCCGTGGGCCAGCCGGGTTTGGCTGGACCCCTCAGCTTATTTTGATGTAAGCATGTGCCCGTTAATAACTTCTCTAAACCAAGTGTTGTGTTAAGGGTGTTTATTAGTGACTTCAACTTTGAGAAATAAAGGACTAACAAAGGAAAACTCGTCATTTTATATCCTTCCAACGGAGAACAGCATTCCCTTCTCTCAACGGACTGAGAGAGAGCGGACGCCATCAACCGAGGGTATAAATTGTTGTCTTCGAAAATTCGCAGTCAGAATAAAATAATTAAACGGTATAAACTTCCTTGTGGGTGCGAGGAAGTGACATACTGAGACTACCTTTAACGGATAACATCATATCCGACATATGTTACCAAGGACTGAAAACGTTGTATTATTTACTGACTTAAGAGTGACCTTTGACTTATTAAATATGAAAGGGACATTTAGTTTGCTTATTAAATTTCCATGCATTAATGCTATTTTAGCTCCCGGCTGTCTATGAATATTAAGAAATTTTCAGTTTGCATTCTACCTTTTATGACCAGGATTGTCTTAGTAATCGTGCCCTTCATCAATATTTATAAAAATGTTCGTTATTGTCTTCTTGTACATCGCCCATTTCATTACACTTCTCACACGAAACCGTTTTATCTGTTATGAGCGAGTTTCCGGTCTCCTTTTTTCCACTCTCTTTGTTTATTGCGTGTTTTTATTCTCTTAATTCCTGTAGTTCTAGAGTATACCTATTATATTCACATTCTTCCACCACATTCCTCTCATTACCTCTATCACCCTTTACCTGATCATGTATGCACAAGTGAAAGTTTTCTCGTTGGTCACTCAAATCAAAAGTAGTCAGATATGGGCTGTTGAGAATACTGAGTGTTCTGGGTTTTATTTTATCTATACGTTGATTTATTAACATTAGAAATATGGTTAACATGACTACCTTCATTATTACTAAAGTCTGAGGTCTCTTTTACTCGTTTTTTGTTTTTGCTCGATCTTCATACCCATAAAAATTTTCTCTTTCATCATTTTTATTTCTTCCATCCTTCTCCCCATTTATTATAATTACCTTCTCAATCAATCATTCTTTTCTTCAAACTGAATTCTTTCTAGTATACGGGTTACTTTCATTTGTTCTTCTCGGCGATGATGATATTATAATTTTCTGGAGACGGGCCTTGAATCATACCTTGTTGGTTACCTCTATAATAACACTGGGGAACAAATTTTAACTTTTTTTTTGTTTCTTGGACGTGAACAGGTCGGTCTTATAGGAATTTTTCCGCTGATTCCGAATATAGCCGTAGAATTTCTCTATCACCCAAGGTTACTGAGAAATTTGTATTTTAATATTTATTCAAAAAGTGTATAGAAGTTAGTAAAAATACTTCATAAAAATTATATTAGTGGCAGATTGGCATTTAAAATATTCTTCTTAAAACTTCTTTGTCACTGATTTTCTCTTGTAGTTTAGATTAGGAGCTTCTCGCATCAATGTCCAGCAGTAATCAGCTAACATTGCCGGATCCCACCTCCCGTGGTAGCGTTTCTCCATAGTAGCTATATCTTGGTGGAACCTTTCTCCATGCTCATCGCTTACGTCGCCGAGGTTTTCAGGGAAGAAATCTAAATGGGAGTGCAAGAAATGGATTTTTAGTGACATATTACATCCCAATAACCTATATGCTTCAATCATGTCCTGCACTATTTTTTCATAGTTAGAGGCTTTGATGTTCCCTAGAAAATTTGTGACAACATTCTTCATGGCCTCCCATGCCACTTTTTCTTTTCCTCTCAAGGCATCATCAAACTTTTGATCTTTCATGAGCTCTCTGATTTGGGGACCAACAAAGACCCCTTCTTTTATCTTTGCATCGCTAAGTCGTGAAAACGTTTTCTTCAAATATTTGAATGCCTCATCTTCCTTGTTCATTGCTTTGACAAAATTTTTCATGATGCCAAGTTTGATGTGAAGTGGCGGTAAGTATATTTTCTTTGGGTCAACTAAGGGTTCATGAGACACATTCTTCAGTCCTGGGATACATTTTTGACGAAGTGGCCAATCCTTTACAAAATAATGCGAATCTCTGGCTCTGCTGTCCCATTCACAAAGGAAGCAGCAGAACTTCGTATAACCGAGCTGCATTCCCAGAAGAAGCGCGACGACTTTTAAATCCCCACTTATATACCAACGAAACTGGTCATAATTAATCTGCTGAAGGATGAGTTTCATATTTTCGTAAGATTCCTTCATGTGGACAGCGTGCCCTACAGGAATAGAAGGGTATTTATTTCCATTGTCCCATTCACAAAGGAAGCAGCAGAACTTCGTATAACCGAGCTGCATTCCCAGAAGAAGCGCGACGACTTTTAAATCCCCACATATATACCAACGAAACTGGTCATAATTAATCTGCTGAAGGATGAGTTTCATATTTTCGTAAGATTCCTTCATGTGGACAGCGTGCCCTACAGGAATGGAAGGGTATTTATTTCCATTGTGAAGTAGTACAACCTTGAGGCTTAGCTTCGAAGAGTCAATAAATAAACGCCAATCTTCAGATTTGTGCGCATGACCGAGAGCTAACAGCAGTCCATTTATATTATTACAGTAGCATAAACCACCTGACGAGGAGAAATACTGCATCAGATCTTTTTGGCGAGTGCGGAACGCCGATATGCTTGTATCTTTTGCCAGCAAATTCCATTCACGTAACCTGGAGCCCAATAATTCCGCTTTCTTTTTCGGAAGGTCCAAATCTCTCACGAGATCATTCAGCATAACCTGCGTTATCATACGTGGTTTATTTGATTCAGGTTGCTGAAAGTCTGTATCTTTAGTGTCATCAATTTCCATTGGTTCAACTTCAGACTCTCCATCCAGTGTCCATGACTTTGGGGGAGTTGGAATTGGGTTATCATCGTCATGTAGTACTGGTCTCATGGCAGATGCAAGATTTGGGTATTGAATTTTATGTTTATTTTTGGCAGAGAATCCTGAAACGTTAGTCATACAAAAATAGCAATCCGTTAGGTGATCCTTGGGCTCTCTCCAAATCATTGGTATGGCAAATGGCATAGATTTGCGGGTACCTTTAATCCAACCCCTAAGAGTGACGGCACAGGAAATGCATGAGATATGAGGTGCCCAGGATTTGTCTTGGTCGCCTACCTTACATTCAAAATAAAGTTCGTAAGCCTTCTTCACGAATGGGGTCATCGTCTTCCTCTGTGCCATTATGGTCAGTTCTCCACATACGTACCAAAATGTATCTCTGGGATTAATACAGTTTCGATTCATGCTGGCGGAAAATTATTGAAATCACGGAAAACGTTTTGGAATGAAAAACCAATTTTTTCTACTATGAAAAATTTTAAAATTTGAGCAAAACTTGAAAAAAATTTCTTTCTTTTTATTAAAAATCTGTTTGTTTAAATAGCTATATTTTTTTAATGCAAAAAATACTATTAAATATAGTTAACCTGGAAAAAAAAGAAAGTAAAATTAAATTAGTACACTTAATTTTAACTAATATTTTGGGAAAACTCTGAGTAAATGGAAATATTATTTTCTCGAAAACTATGGGTGATAGGAAAATTCTGAAACCATATTTGGAATCAACATCAAAAGGTCTATAATAAACACCAAATAGTTTTCAAGAAACAAAAATGTTGTTCCCTAGTGTAATTAGACACGAAGTTCCAACCTTCTATAGGATCTCTTGTACCTTTCACTATCTTGTTTCTGATACCTATCGTGTCAATCATTTGCATTCTTTCGTAGGAATAATCTCTACTGCGGTAATGCCTCTTATATCTTTCATTATCATAATTATTGTATCTATCACCCTAGGATCTATCATTCCTGTATGAACTATCTATATCCAGGATGACAATAGTTATTATCATACATTCTTCAATCTCTCTGTCTCCTATACTCAACATTCTTTTTCGCCCTCGATTTACTCCTACCCCACTACCCCGTCTAGGTTCAAAATAACCCTTACGTTCGTCCTATTTTCTAGCATCGTTAAATAACTGCTCAGCATATTTCAGACAATTTTTTACAATATGTCCGTGTCGGTGACAATGATAACACTTTGGATTTACTGCCGTTTCATTTTTTCCGTTATTATTCTTAACATTCTTTTTACTAATTGATAAACACAAACCTGCCAACAACTTTGCATTTTGCGTATCTGCTGCGCATTTTAGGGTGGTGATACGCAGATACGCATCTCTTGACAAATGATACGCAAAAAAGCAATTACGGGAAGCTGAAGAATCAGACGTCGCACCGATCTTTTGTCATGAGCCAAGTTAGCTCCTATAAATTTTGAAAAATAATGAAAAATGTACTGATACTTAAATTTCACATATATTTTATTAACAAATAAATATAATGTTAATGTTATGATGTTTCCGACCAGCAAAAACCCTAGGATCCACTCATGACTAGTCTACCTAACCGTGTTTGTAATTGTGTACTGCGCATGTTAGTAGTATGACCGCAAGCAAGACGAGTGCAGAGCAATTGCAATGTTGATGAAATGAATGCCAGTGCCACCCCCACCCCCCAGAGTGCCCCAATAAAGAAAGGGGTAATTTCCCGCAAACTGTGGGAGTCCACCTAACCTAAGAGACTTTGGAGAGAAGGTGGGATTGCCTCACTCCCTAAAGGGGTATACCTAACCTAAGAGAGAGAGAGGAGGAGAGAGAGGAAGAGACCATCCATCGTCTGCGAGACGCAGACGCATAATGAGAGCTCAGGTAGCATCACTTGGCCTAGAAGTGTCTTTCAGCTAGTTGACTTAATCTGGCTTAAAAGGCGTAAATGGCTTGTTTAGGTGTATAATATGTATATTAATAACTTTTCAGTTGCCAGATTGCGCTATTTATTTAATTAATGGAGATATTATTGACATTTGGCTTAGAAATCTGTCAGTCGGCTTAGAAGGTGTAACCAGCCATTTGGTATACATATACCTATATTTAAATTATTTATTGAAGGTGCATTTTTATATATATATATATATATATATATATAATATATATATATATATATATATATATATTATATATATATATATATATATTCCCATCTCCTCAGTTATTCCTTAATATCGTTTATATATACAACCAAAAGAATTAAATGAAACACCATTACATCATTCTGTTTATTTAGACGAGTTAAGGGAAATAATTCATGAAATATATAGGAAATAAATATACATTAAAAAATAATATACAGCAAAAATACACACATTAAACGAAGGATATATACACACATTCTTAAATAATAATATTAGTAGAGTAGAAATCTATATACTATTTAATATATGTATGAGCAAATACACACTTATATATATATATGAACAGCAAAACTTGTATATAAAATAAAAAATAATAATAGTACAGGATAAAACTATATACCCATTAATATCTATATAAACAGCCAAACTTATATAAAATCAAAATACATACACTTTATGTTTACTGCGCTTAACTAAAATACTAAACTCGCACGTGATCGAGTCTACAGCTACATCATTGTTGCTTTGTACTATGCAATAAATACCATTTAACATTATTTCACCAATCAAGGTGTGCGGGTCCCTATATTCAATGTAAAGGGCCTTCAATTCGTTCAATAATATTTTTGTGCCCAATTTACAATTGGTTGGCAAGTTATCTTTATCTTCAAACACGGAGAGAATACAATCAAAAGCACGCACAAAGAGGGCGTCGTTAGCCACATCATTATTAAATTCAAGTTTATAAACACACCTTTTCCAATCGAGGGTTTTTTCTTACTGATCCGAGCTTTTCAATCGTGAACTCTTCTTCACAACGCATAGCGGCAGTTGAAATAATCTTCTAAGTCGTAACAACAGCTGCTCATGAGCTCTGCCCTGTACCGCTCAAGTCCTTTGTACCAAAGTTCAAGCTGTTTCGAAGAGTCTAAACCTTTTAAATAAGCATCCAGCTCTGACCATTCTTGCCATGTTCATTCCTACATTCGGTAAACCCGTCGAGTAGAGCGGTGTATGCGTATTCAAGAACCGTATCAAAATAAACCATATCTTAACACGTGCGTCTAATATAGGCTTTAGCTTCCGGAAACCGACGATTTCAAACACTCTTTTGAGGATGAAGCGGTTTCGCGTAGGAACAAGAACGTTATTATCAGATGCATTCTTCCACATCAGTCGTATATCAATGCATGGGTTATCGTTATTTATACACAACATACAAACAATGGTATATGAGGGGGTTATCACAATTCTGTTCTCTTCTTGTACCTAAACCTGCAGGTATTTTATAACAATCCTCACTCCACTTCTCAACTATCACGGAGACTCTATTCATCTCAACTCTTAAATAAACAACATTACGGTTACCAGAGTTTGCTTGTCTACAAGTCGTTTCAAGTACATGGTTAATGGCACCGGTTTTACGTCTGAACACACGCAATGACTTCGTCACGGACACATCGTATACGGCATTGACAATGCTGCTCAAAGGAAGCTCCATCGTATTCTATTGTAAGAGTGCACGTCCAGTCGGGTCAAGCTCTGAGATGACTATGAGCAACCGGTGCGCGGTTTGGCTCGGAAACAGGTGTGAGAAACGAGTCACACGGGTGAGTCATACCAAGCGTTAATGTCTCGTGTACGGGTTTGTTCCAGCATGAAAGAATCATGCGAGTACTTGTGCCCATTGTACCGGGAAATCAGAATTTTTCCGATACATGGGGCAATATCGGCTTCAATGTTTTATCACTCGCCAGAATGCGCACTAAACATTTTTGTCCATTTCCACGAACTACCCACGTTTTATTAACAATCCGGCGCACTATTTGAGAGAAACATGTTACCGTATTTATCCTTTTTGCTTAGCAGTCGCTACTCGTCTCTAAATTCTATTAAAAATCACACAGGCCTATAGCCACAACCTCACTGCGAACCTCGTCATGATATATATGAATATAGTGGTAAAAGTACTTGAGCTTATCCATGATGAGAAGATTTACATTCTCAGCCGCAAGGTACGCGTACTCGGTATGATGCAGCATGACATAATACCGTTTGTCACACCACTCATGAACAAGACTCACAACCCATACCCGTTGCTTCTCTTCTGCACGTGTTGTTTCTTTCACTTCACGGTACATGTACGCTTTTATACAGTTTAGCCCTACAATGTAGTCCATTACATCGTTTGTGCCGCGAAATCCTGCAATGTTCTCGCCAGAATACCCATAGACTATTTGAACCTCTTGTTCTTCAAGCTTCCCACGGTTCAATGTAGCCTTAAAAGTCTCAAAGGAAGGAGGGGTAGGGAGTCTTTCAGTATTCACCACATCTTCAGTCCTTACCGAATACCACTTCATAAACGTCGAACACGCAATATCAAAGGTCGCTATCACTATTTTTCGTCTACGTGAGAATTCTTCAAATATACGTCTGAGCTCCAGGGCTTGCAGCGGCCAACTTAGCAGGCAGGGGTAGAGATATGCCAAGGTAGTAGCAGGAGTCACGTGAACCTTTGATTGATGTTACAGTGGGCGGAGCTTAGGACGTTTTCGTGACCATACGCACACACACATACACACAAAGGAGAAAATGAAACCCTAATTGAAACATGATTTATTTAATAAACATATTCAAATATCCGTAATAAATAAAATAAACATATCGTTAACAGGAAAATACACACATACTGTATATATATATATATATGTATATATATATATATATATATATATAAACATTCAAGTACTCTGGTACCCAAAGGGTACGGTATCATAGGTGCCAGGTAACTGGTAACGTTTCGTATAGGTGTTGCGACACACTTTCTTACCCCTAAGTTCCTTCACGCCCCCCCCCCGAGTTTCTCTGCCCGAAAACTGTGGGTCTCTACAGGCAGTTGGGGTGGTTGGTCACCCTCATCTTCTAAGCACACTAGCTCCTTCGACGAGTCAAAGTTAACGACCCGTCGGTTCGCCAGGTTGAGCGTGATGTCCTTCGCCTTCACGATATATTTCAGCTCTTCCCCCACCCTCACCCGTACTCCATAAGTTTTTGGCCCTGTTGATACTAAGGAGTCAGCGTATGCACCATCACCATACTCATCCTTGATCTCGTCAGTCAACTCTCCGAGGAATTCCCCAATAGGTGGCATATATTCACTCTCCCTCTCTGTGAATATTACGCTATCTGTGTCAGCGTGCAATACCCTCCGCCCAAGAGAGTGCAGTAGTCCCCAAAGCTTGATGCTTGCGTATGCCGTTGTGAAGTTGGCCACAGGTATGTTTGTAACACGTGAGTTATCTGTGGCCAATTCGGTGATGTATTTTATTATATACGTGTTACTAACATTCACGATCTCCATGACCTCTTTATCGGGGGCACTGGCATAATCCCACACCTCGTTATAACTTTGGGCCACATGAACGTTCCTCTTACCTGTATTCTGTGCAAACTTTTCCCAAAGACTATTTAGGCACAACTTTGCACTGAAGCGCTTGCCAGGATTCTTAACAATTTGGGCCCAGTCAAGATGTATCCCTTCACGGTCACGGTAGCACTGACTATAGGTCGATGTTTCACACTCGCTCTCAACCCCACGCGGGTAGCCTAATGCTTCTACTTTATCCTTCAAAAAAGTAATTATACGGTGTGAAAAGGTTGGATAGCTTCTGAAACCTCCACACCTCATATATCTTAAATATTCTGTAACCATGGCGGAAGACTAGGGACAGCTCAGGCCTTGTATATACACCTCTGATCTTCCACTGGTTGGTTGTGTGATTACAGGACCCATTGTTCTCTTCTGCGCACTTCACGCACAGGGAAAACATGAGCTTGTGATCTATAACGACAGATAAGTCCGGCACCCATAAATCGCGAGGGGGGGAGCACGTCTACGAAAGAAAAACCGAAATAGCACTTGTTCAAATTTGTTGAGAACACCTTGATGGTGGGCAGGTCAGGTCCCACCAAGTTTTCAGGTACATCTACGGGGTACGGATTGTTCTTCATCACGTGGGGATATAAAGAATAGAAGTAGTATTAATGGAGTTTCACGCCCTCCGTAGGCGGAAAGTATACCTTGAATGGGTTGTACGCCCTCCGAACAAGCTATCACCGCATTTGAAAGGATCCAACACTATTGAACGCTTGATGGTGTTTATTTCTTCGTGGTACTGCCCATCTGTTTCCATCCGTGCATCATACTCATGCTCCCACAAGATCTTGTGAGCGAACTGGGAGCCTATAAGTTGATCGCGGGTGCGGGTCCATGCAAGACTGTCGGTAGGAGATCTACCGTGGATATCTCCTACGATTCCACACTCAGAAAGGGGGCATCCATGCCACCAGCAACCGTTAAAGGAGTACACAGTCTTGTCACCAGTGCACGGTCTTCGCTTAGAACATGAACCCAAAAAACACGACCATTGATCTTAATGGGTACTTCTTCAGTGCTGCAGGCGGGTTTTATGTATACTCCGGTCTGCTGCTGGAGGTGTATGAGCCAGTAAGTAGTCTTGTGCCCATAACTGCGAGGGTTGTTTCCGTGAATGACGGCTAAGGTGTCTTTAGGTATGAAATTGTTCTTGAACACAGTAAAGCACAATAAGACGATTGTGGTTGCGACTTGTAGCGGAACGCAGTTGAAACGGTCTATGTACATTGTACATCTTTCTAAAGACCTGGAAACATATTCTAAGCACGCGCACATCATTCATGCAAAAACGCTCACAGTCATCAGCTATATTGTAAGGATTAGCTTCATTAAAACTGTTGTAGTAGCAGTCAAAATCTTCACGCCCACTATCACTCATATTGGTGTAATTAAAGTATTGTTTGTGGGGGAGGTAGTCCTACGTAATTTAAAGTGTCGCTCGTGAAGAAAGTGTAAGGGAAATACCCTTTTGAAACTTCGGCGGCTACACCCATCACCTTGGGTAGCTTGGCTAGTTTACAAGGTGTAAATAATAAAATATCTTTAAACTGAACAATATCTCTTATATGCATTTGTATAAGTTTGTTTTCCCTTTTTAAGGGGTTGCTGTAAATATCTCCGATGACTCGTGTTCAAGCAGTTCCTTATAAAGGAACTGTGTCAAATTTTGCCCCGTTATGGGCAAGAATATACACAGTCATTTTTTTGAACTTGTTTGCTAACTTTACAATATAGGACACAAAGAGTTTCACAGGGCTGTCGTGTGCATTCGTTTTAAAAACATTTGTCCGTTTCCACATTTGTGACACTCATCACACTCAACCTCCATGCACTCATCGCAGATAGTCTGGCTTACGAGTAGATGTGTGATAACCCCTATGGTTTCAGGGTTTGTGTAAGTTTCTGAATCGTAGTACACGGTTATACAGGGTTTATTTTTAGGCTTAGCATCTTTCATAAAACATACATGCTTTAGTCCGTCCGCCTTATATTTTTCATGACATATAGAACAGTGAATTTCATCGCATTTATGCTTGAATTTCCCCCAATTATCCATTATATGAAACATACCACATTCTCAGATTCTCATTTTCATGCAAGTGCCAATTGACTTATGGAGCTCAAAGCATTTATTATTGAAAAATGTACGTCTAGACACATTACATTCCCTCTTCTCAGCTTCAACTACACGACTTTCACATTAGGAGCTTTTACACTGCTCACATATCATGTGGCATTCCTTACACTGTTTCATTATATCATCCGCAAACTCCAGACACTCCTTACACAAATCATGATGCCTTCTATATTTTCAACTTTTATCATAACTAGCGTAAAGGTCCCTTATATTACGGATTGGGAGATACGTTGACCCTGCTAGCCCTAAAATAAGTAGAGGTCTTGTACGATGTATCACACAGCTTTTAAAAACATTCACAGTCCTACGACGATCATCCATTCCAAATACAACTATACGAACATTCATTTCCTGCTCTACCCTTCTCAGCTCTTCAGCACCCATATTACACTCAAACTCAAGCTTGCAATCTGAAGACAGTTTACGTGCTCGCTGCACAACCGTAGGCAATCAAATATTTTTGACCCAGTTATTTAGTACGGTAGAGTAAACATATGGGCTAAGACTACTGTTATAAAGCGCAACCACGCTCGGTGCTTATATGCCTTCTGTAAATATCCCGCGAACTGAAGTTAAGAGTATAAAGTGTGGCACTATGACCCGCAACCCGGAATACTCTGTTAATATATACTGTGAAGTTGTCCATATTGAAGGCTGTGCTACTTCGAAAGGCCTGCATCATACGGCCCAAGATCTATTCCATGTCTACAGCGGCCAAGCGTCTGAATGGTATTACTACCCAAAAATCATCTACATCCCTGTCATCTGGCCCGACCCAGAAGGACAACCTCGTCCTGACTTCACGTTCGTCGCTGTTCTGAAGGGCAAACGCCACAATACGTTCAACTACGCGTCGCAGACCGTGTTCAACACCGTTGCTATACAGGGTTCCAGGATCAATCCTGATTACATACCGATTTCTAGTTAGGGCAGGGGTGGTGGCAGCGGTGCGACCCAGTTCGAATGTTATACCTTCCTCTACAGCACGAGAAGTTGCTGCTGCTGATGTGGAGGATGTGTCCGGAATTGAACAGGAATAAGGGTACGTATTTTTATTTCAGGAGGGAGCTAGTGTGGGGGTTGTGTCGTGCGACGTAGAGGACTGGGGCCCTATTACTGGGGTCTAACAGCCGGTGCACTCCTGGCAAGTTTTATACCTGACCTGACGTGGAAGGTTCTTCATCATGCCTCCGTTTTGAATTTTCGCGTGGTGGTGTTACAGGTGTCGCTGGTTTGGGTTTTCTGCGGGATTGGAGTTTGTAACCACAACTACACTGTTATCGGGGTCGTCTGCAATATCGATGATGGGGACATGATGCTGTAACTCGTCGTCATTCACGGTTCTGAGGAAGAAGAAGAAAAACAAGATTGTAAAATATAAGGAACATCACTTAAATTTTTATTATATTTTATAAATGTTCCACTTAGGGGTGTGCGATGTTAGAGATGGATTCTGTAGAAAAATTCAGGTTCACGAGCCCCTCCACATGTATTATATTCAAATGTTCCCGAATCAGCGTAAGGAGTTTTTGGAAGTTTATAAAGAAGCAACAAGTCAACGTTACGGATATTTGCTGTGTGACCTTCACCCGCGAAACACGTTTAGAGTGTTTCTAAGAACGAATATATTCCCAAACGAGTCTCAAACGGTGTATATTCCAGAATGACAAATAGGTTAAAGAAATACCATGAATTAATAAAAATCTATCATCGATTGCACCGGGCATTGCAGCAGATGTTTGTTAAAAATATCGACTCCGACTTTTTAAAATGCATCTGTGAAATCTGCCTTAATATTATAAAATGTAATGTACCAATGAAACCCCCTCAGAAGGCTCGCCTACGTCATTACAAAAACATAATACGTACGCTCGCTCGTAAAAGTCAAACTGTGGGAAAGAAAAAACGAATTATTGTACAAAGAGGTGGATCACCCCATCTTATTTTCAGTTTTGGGACCTTTACTGACTAGATTAATATAATGACAAAAGTGGTAGTGATTCCGCATGAGGTGTATGCTTCACTGCAAAGTTCAAAGAGTGCAGACACGGTTCTAGAACCCCGTTAAAGCAGGGAAAAGAATGGAAAGCGAATTGTTAGACCTATTAAACAGTGAAAAGTCACCTGATGAGAAAAGAATCTTATACCAAGAGGTTCTGCAGGAATTTCTTTATGAGTACGAAAATTATAAGAATACAACAGAGATCCCCGTGGTTATTAGGCATAGTGCGGGCAACGAGGAGCATGGCGACATAGACCTGAGGCCGACGTTAGAGATGGCCAACCAAAGAATAACGGTGCGCCCCCACAACATACCGAACATGTATTAAAAAGTAACCTTCCACATACATTGAGGAATAAAGGCTTAAGTCTTTATAATCTATTGAGTGAGGACCCCATCATACAGTGGATCGATACAGACGAGCTCATTATTGAAGGAACAAGGGTACAGGGTTCCAATATCGTCGACATCGTCCATGATCTGGTGAGAAAGTGAGACAGGCCCTCACCATCAGGAGGGAAGCATATTAAATCAAGACTACAACAAATAAATGTCCCCAAAACATTGATAGGAAATCTGAACAGGTTAAAAGACTTGGAGTAAGTCTCGCATGTGCCACAACTGAGCAAACCATTACCCCCAGCGGTAGCACTGAAGAGGAGAAAGAAGAGACCAAACAACAACGGCCAACCCTTTCTACGGACCTCGAAAATACGCAAATGGCTAACATACTAAGAAAACGCTATTATGACATTTCTAACCCATCCTCCTACGCGGTGTTGATATGCTGTACAGAGATGTTTCCAATGATGGAGTAGGGAAAAAAGATGTTGAGAGGGTTTTGCGGGAGCAGAATGCTTATACACTTCATAAGCCGGTAAGAAAAAGGTTTAAAACAGCCAAGACAACAGGGGCTTCGATTGACTCTATTTGGCAAGAGGATTTAACAGAATGCAAAGATATTCAGTATATAATGATGGCTATCGCTACATCCTATTCATAATAGATGTATTCTCTAGATATCTGTGGCTAATTCCCCTGAAAAATAAATCGCCTGAAACAGTTGCTAAAGCTACCAAAACGCTGATGTTGAAAGAAAACAGGATTCCATGCTATTTTTGTACAGATATGGGGAAAGAATTTATAGGTCGAGGTTTTCAGAACATGTTGGTAGAGTTTAATATCAGTTACTACACTAGCAATTCTATACATAAAGCCTCTTTAGCTGAAAGAGTTCAACGTACCATAAAGGAACGCATGCATCGCTATTTTACACATAAAAACACATACAGATATATAAACATTTTGGAATCATTAGCCTCATCATACAACCGATCACACCATCGCGCGATTGGGACAACACGTAACGAGGTTTTACAAAGAGGTACGCACACAGAGCGTGAGGTGAGAAGAGATATTCGTAGAGCACCGCCACACTCTGCACGTTTCAAAATCAATGATTATGTAAGGCTATCGCTTTCGGGAAATAAATTCGCGAAGAGATTTCAGCAAGGCCGGACACGTGAAATTTTTAAAGTTAGGGCTATGAGACCTAAAGGCGAGATAATGCTGTATTACGTTGAAGATTTTAATGGCTAGGGTACCCAGAAAGCTTCAACACCTATATAAAAGCTGCTGCAATAATGAAGCTTAAATAGTGTGTAACATGGCACCTAACCACTTCTATGTCACACTGTCCTCTTCTTCTCTGTCTGTACATCCTAACAACACCCTGGCCAACTTTGTAACAGAACTCCATGGGCCAATTGAATTGGAGCGTGATTCGTATGAGGTGGGGATATGCGAAATTCAGCTATCCACCAGCTTCTTAAATATTGATTATAAAGAACCCGTTTTTACGGTTCTTAGAGATCGTGATAGTGTGAAAAGGCAGGGGTAATTAGGGATGAAACCATGTGTGATGCCCGGAGTAGGTAGGCACTGTATTACATTACAGTAGTAACACTAGGCACGGGTCGTTATGGTGCGGCTGAGGATGTTGCGAGAGACTTAAATGGAAGTTTAAAAATCTCAAATCTTACGGCTGATTTAGTATACGAAATCTTAAACAAAGGAACCCCTGCACATGCCCTGACCCTAAAATCATAGGATAATAAAAATATTAAAGACAAAGGACTGTTCAAAATTATAACCGAGGGCCGATATGGAGCAGCGTTCCAAAGAGATACCTTTCACGAAGCACAATGTGACTTGTCCAGCCTAATGTATCAGCTGAAATTGGAGAAATTGGGTGAAAGCTATCCATCCCCAGACATGTGCTATATTTACAGCAATATCGTGGGGCATCAATTTCTTGGGGATACCCAGGCGCGTTTGCTTCGCACTGCTCACATCCCCAATCATAAAGGGAGGAGCTTGAGCATTACATATGACAAACCTCACTATGTGAATGTTGCAACTAATCTATTAACCAATATCTCGATATATATAAGAACGATTGATGGAAAAAGTTTCCCATTCGGTGACTGGAGGTTAACAGTGAAGCTCCACTTTCGTCGCACTAAGTTATAATGATCCGAAGGCCTTTCACAGCTTATCGAGGGGTGAAAAACCAGCGTGGGAGTGGGCTTGGATCCATTTTTTTATACCATACTACGTATGGCTGTCCCTTTGCTGAAGAGGGGCGCCAGATACCTCGGGAGGAAGGCGCTACAATCAGGTTTTAACACGGTAGAAGACATAATGGCGGGGGTTAGACCTAAAGAAGCTCTAAGAAAGCACTTAAAACGTACACGGGACGAAATCATCAAAGATGCAAAGAGAAAAATGAGTGGTGGTGGGAAGAAGAGGGCCGTCCGGAAGAAGAAGAAGAAGGGGTTACCAGTGCGTGGCGTTAACCGTAAAAGGGCATCAACAAAGAAGTTTTCTAAGAGAATGAAATCTATGATTGATAATTTTTTTAACTGATATACTGTAAGCTAAAGACTGCTCTCACAGCTCTCACGAATCATAGGAAGTTTAATACTTGTCGAGAGAGGTGTCACTATTTCTGACTCGTCATGACACGCTTCGTCCATCCTTGTAGCTCACAATGTTGTAAATCTGAGCTGTCCCTCTTTGATATGCTCACAACACAAGTTTCTATTAAGCACAGTGACTTTATTATGATTAACTCATTAAACACAATTAGTTCCCTGAGTACTCCTATAGAATTCGTGATACCCAGCTCAGGCCCTTACTTTTTTGATCCAAGCTGCATGCATATGTACGCTAAACTACGTATAGCCCATTCTAATGGAACGGACTGCGATGATAAATATGTTGTATTTCCCGAAACAAACTTTCTACACTCCATATTCAGCCAGTGTGATGTGTTTTTAAATCAGGTCAACATCTCGCACGAACGGGATATTATCACCTACGAGCCTATCTGGAAAATGTCCTCACCTTTTCAAGAGAAGCGAAGGATATCTTTTTAACTGCCGAGGGTTATTATCCGACTAAAGACGAAAGTAGTATAAAGGGCAAATTTAAAAATTCTAAAAAGAAGATATACGAATGTTTTGGACGCCTGCATACAGACTTCACATTCCAGGAGAAACTGCTTTTGAACGGCATCGACATGAAAATAAAGCTCACCCGCACGAATCCTGAGATCTGCATAAATCTGGGAGTTGATCAAGAAGAGGGCGCAAAACCTGTTGTGGTTCATGTTATGGAAACATACCTTCGCGTACGGTGAGTGAAACTAAGTTCACCAAAACAAATAGAAATTGAAAAACTTTTACTACACGCCACAGCAAATTACCCAGTTAACAGAGTACAGATCAAACTATACACAGTATCCGCAGGGTTGGCCTCGAAACAGATAGAAAACATCACCCTGGGGGGGGGACTCTACCTAAAAGGCTATTAATTGGATTGCAGGAGCACGCTTCGGTGAATGGAAAATATAAAAAGAACGCCTTTAAATTCGAGAATTTCGGCATTAAAAACATAACTCTATACGTCAACGGTGTTGCGCTTGGACGGACATTGTATACGGACTACGCATCAGACGCCGTGTTCCCGCTTTGCGCAAAAGCATATAGTAATGTAGCCCATACTGCTGGTGGTTGTCATGAGTTTGGGATTGGGGTAATGCCGAAAGAATTCATCGATCAATTTAACCTTTACTCGTTTGACATCATTCCTGACTTATCTGCTAGTGTAAATACACACTTAAGTCCACAACAAAGTGGGAACATCTCAGTCAGATTGGAATTCGCCAATCTAAATTGGAATTCGCCAAAACTACGAGAGACTGTGGGGCAATTATTTTCAACACAGCTATTATTGGTGGCGAAGGGATTCATTGGTTGGCCATCTACTTTAAAAATAGGGAAAGAATGTACTATTTTAATTACTCGGGACTTGTTCCTGGGGTGACCCTGTTATTGTAAAATTTATCGAACAGTTGCATATCCCCGAAATTGTCTGGAATCCCTACCAATTACAAAGATATTTTAGTAATACTTGCGGGATGTTTTATCTTTCATTTCTTTTGCACTTGTCACGTGGAAATGAATTTATAATATTTTAAAAATTATTCGACCCGTGTCACACTGAGCTGAATGATGAAATGGTGTGCATGCAGATAAAAAACCGTTTTCCGTTTGTGCGCAATCGATGTTTTATGTAAAGTTTTACTCGTATATATATAAAATGTAAAATTGCAACAATATTGTGTAATATATAAGATGTCCCCAATAATGTTAGTCTTGTGCTCTGTAGCTTATTTAAAATTTAATGTATGTTAATTCTGTAACTAATTTAAGGTGACTGTAAAATTGTACTAGTTTATAAAACATGATTTCTATCATTTAATAAATTGATAAAAATAGTGTCTCCTTCTTAACCGAAAGAAAAAAGCTTATATTGGTTCCACGACGACATGGCAATCGTTGGACCGGATGTGAGCCAATACTTCGACCTCCATATTCAGGTCACTGGGTTGTATGCGCGGTAAAACTTCAATCTCCAAATCACCATCAGACCTATAAGAGAAAGGATAATTTTAAATTAGCTTAAGTAGTTCATACATTTTTCTCAATCTTTTTTATTTAAAATCCAATTTTTTTTCATAAATCGAATTGTATCCAGAAAGCCTAGCTCAGTACTAATGCAAACTAATCTATAATTAAAAATTAATGATACCTGATATTTTAATAAAACATTTTTCAACAAAATGTAATGAGTTGAAAATGTATTATTACATCCACACCATATATATATATATATATATATATATATATATATATATATATATATATATATATATATATATATATAACGAATTAACCACGAAGGAGACATAGAATAGTTAATAATAAAAACCAATTGTTTTTCACCAAAATACACACAGAGGGACATATATATATATATGTATATATATTATATATATATTATTTATATATATATAGGAAGAGAGAGAGAGCTACAAGGAGTTCCATGTACACTAATTTACAGCGCCGGAAATACATTTATCCTAACTGTGTATACTACGCATCGCCTACCATCACCGGGTTTAGATCACAGAACCGTTCGAATTTCCCCACTTTTAAAGTTTTAGTAATTCTAAAAGCCTACCTGTAGAGCTTTATACAAATTTTTAAGTTAACACGTACAGAGGAACAAACGCGTAATAAAATTTCACTTTCAAAGGACATTCTCAGGAAAACTAAAACAAATAACAAGTTCGCGAATAAATATAGGCCATAAAAATAAAATAGAGGTCTCGAACCCAGGACCGTTGGACGGGGTTAAAAGGAAGATTAGCTGGGTGTACTACGTATCGTCTGTCAACACCAGGTCTCGAACCCGGTCGAATATCCTTTCACTTCAAAATGCGTTTATTATGGCTTTTTATAAAATTAGTTAACACTTGTAAGGGTTAAGCACTGAATGATACGATGTATATATGTATATATACCGAGAATGATAATCAGTTTAAATCACATTTCACAAATTAATTTTTAAATTATCACGTAATTATTTCTAATTACATTTCAATGGCCTCTCCATCAGCTGGTTCTTTCTCCCGTCAGAAATTTCTGCAATGGATTGCGTTGAAAGTAGTTCGTTCCAGTCGGCGCGGCTCCGAGAAGCACAAGTGCGGCTTCGGCAGAGGGATCTTTGACTTCAAACACCTGTGGAGAACAGGTAAAAGAGGAAAAATGAAATAGTTACCCCTAATTTAATTTCTATTTTGTTTTAAATATCATAGTTTAGGATAGTTTATAGTTTATAGTGTTATAGTTTAAGGATAAATTTGTACATTAAGGTGAAAATTTGTTTTGGCATTAAACTTAGTTTATCATATTCGGTTTTTTGCTTAAAAGAATGCCTGCCAAACGTCAAATTGGTCTCGTGGTAGTTTTCTACCATGAGAAGCTTAATAGATAAAACTATTACCGTTGCCCTTTTTTGAAACCTTGTCGGTCTACCCCTGGCCCCATAAACGTATTTGTTTATGCTTAATAGCTTTGTCTGTTAGTTGGGTCGTATTTAAAGACTTGTTGGTCTATCAGGAGCTGGTAAGTAAAAGCCGTGGGTAAGGCGGTTTTGGTCAGGTGTTGGTAAGTAATGCCGTAGGTACGGCGGCTGTGTAATACTGTGTTACTGCTGAGAGGTCTTAAATGGCTAGACGATTGGTTATGGCCCTCATCTCGGCTACGTGGTGTTGATGGGATAAGCTCGTAAAAGTCTATGTTTAGACGATTGGTTGTAGACCTCATCTCACCATGTGCTGGGATGAGCTCCTAAAAGTCTATCGTGTTTGTGGTGCTAGTTCTGGTGAGGTATTCTTTTTTGTGTGGTAGTTATTCGGAATGTTCGAATATATTTTGCTATTGGGACTTTACATGCATCTGTTTATATACGTTGTGTGTGTGTGTGTGTGTGTGTGTGTGTGTGTGTGTGTGTTTAATAATAGGGGATGTATGGGTGTGTATATATAGTCGGGGATTGTATGTGCGTTGGTGTGCGCCAACTGGCTGATTAAGCCAACTGGCGTATTTAGACTTCTAAGCCAAGTGATGCTACCTGAGCTCCCATTACGCATCTGGCAGCACTAGACGATGGATGGTCTCCCTCTCTCTCTCTCTCTTTCTCTCTCTCTCTCTCTTAGATTAGGTATACCCCTTTTGGGGCTGAGACCGTCATCGCCTGCTCGCCACATGATTGGGAGCGGCACAGAGTTACATGTGGGCAGCATTCAGTGATCCAATACTGCGGCAGTTATTTGCGATCAGTGGTGAGTGAAGGGTGCGTTACAGCTCATCATCATCATCATCATGTCTGCTGTTCGAAGAAAGTGTTCAAACAGCCCAGATGTTTTCTGCTACATTTGTGGATGCTTTACGTTACTAAAGCAGAGGATGAACATTACTGATTTCGTAAAAAAGGCATACCTGGCCTATTTTAAAGTTAAACTTGGAGATCAGGATAAGTCGTGGGCTCCTCACACTGTTTGCAAAACTTGTGTGGAACATTTACGACAATGAACAAATGGAAACAGAAAAGGTTTGAAGTTTAGCATTCCTGTGGTATGGCGATAGCCCAAAAATCATTCAGATGATTGCTAATTTTGCCTTGTGAAGACTTCTGGCTTCAACGCAAAGAATAAACACCATCTAAAGTATCCTAACCTAGATTCAGCAATCAGGTCAGTTTCTCACTCAGATGAAATTCCTGTTCCAATTTTCACGGACCTTCCAACACTCACAGAAGATGATGAAGATATGGAATTACCTGATGAGATCGAACGTGATATCACTGATGATGATTTTGAACAGCCTTCTTCATCAACGACACCTCAGCGATTTAATCAACTTGAGTTGAATGATTTAATTCGTGATCTCAGTCTTTCAAAAGTCATCAGAATTATTAGCTTCAAGATTGCACGAGAAAAATCTACTTCATCATGGGACAAAAATAACATCTTATCGCAATAGGGAAAGAGAATTGTTGCAATATTTTGGTGCAGAGAAGGATTTGGTTTACTGCCATAATGTAGAAGGACTTTCGAATGCAATGGGTGTAACCCACTATAGCCCCAATGAGTGGAGATTGTTTATAGACAGTTCAAAAAGAAGTTTAAAGTGTGTCTTGCTTCACAATGGGAGTGAATATGGCGCGATTCCTATTGGGCATTCAGTACATCTAAAAGAATATGAAAACATAAAAATAGTGCTGGAGATGCTAAAATATGATGTTCATAAATGGGTGATTTGTGTTGACCTGAAAATGGTCAACTTTCTTCTTGGCCAACAAAGTGGCTACACAAAGTATCCATGTTTCTTGTGCTTATGGGATAGTCGCGCCAAAGCTGAACATTGGGTAAAGGAAAAGTGGCCACTAAGGCAAAATTTAAATGTAGGAAATAAAAATATTGTAAACGAGCCAGTGGTGGATCGAGAAAAGATCATTTTTCTACCACTCCACATCAAACTTGGGCTTATGAAGCAGTTTGTAAAAGCTTTGAATAAAGAAGGTGATTGCTTTAATTACATATGTGCAGCCTTTCCAGGTCTTAGTGATGAGAAGCTTAAAGCTGGTATATTCGATGGTCCCCAGATAAGAAAACTGATGAAAGATCCGCAGTTCAGTAACTCAATGACCGAAACGGAGGCAAGAGCTTGGAATGCTTTTGTGGCAGTAGTTAAGAACTTCTTATGAAACAAAAAGTCTGAAAATTATAAAGATCTTGTAAAGGATTTACTTGTAAACTTTCAGCAGTTGGGTTGCAACATGAGCATTAAAGTTCACTATCTCAACAGTCATCTGGATAAATTTCCAGAAAATCTTGGTGATGTTAGTGAAGAGCAAGGTGAAAGGTTCCACCAAGATATCAAAGTGATGGAAGAACGATACCAAGGAAGATGGGATACCCATATGATGGCTGACTACTGCTGGAGCCTGCAAAGAGATTGTCTTGACATCTCTCATTCTAGGAAGTCCTATAAGAGAAAATTTATCAGCACTGAAAAGTAAGAAAACAAGAAAAAGACAATGTTAAGAAAACTGGTCCCGTGCTTGCTTTAATATGGATTCATTTTTTGCTTATTTAAACACTTTTAATCACTTTATGTGTCAATATTACCATTGTATATTAAAGTTCACTCCCTGCACAATTGTTTACTTTTCCATGCTGATTCTGAGTATGTAAAAACTTATTTTTTTTTAAAAGAAAAAAAATTGGGCATAACCCTGCCAAAATGCGATATCTCCAAAATATCCGTATTTGATTGCTCGAAAACCTGATGTGATAGGCAAAAACTAAGGTGATTTTTTAAATCAGCACACCAAAGTTACCTAAAAAAAGGTGTTAGAATTAAATCAGCAAAATTGGTGTTGGGCAGTGTAATAGATGATTTCTTGCCATGAAAAGAAGTGAATACCCACATTCCCTTCTAGATTTGCATCGTGCCTTTGGGTCCTAAGCATTATAAGTTAGGTTTAAGGTCTTGCTAAACCTCGTATCTTCCTTTAAACATTTAATTTAGTTGCGCTATCCTCTTCGAAAGAATCATATTCTTTCCATAAATGAGAGCGAATTTCTTATGATAATTTTGTGCACAGTGAAATCTGTATCTAAATTATTTAATATAATAGAGGCGTTCTCTAATTGTGTAGGATCCCGCTTAACTCTAAACGCAAACGTTTGAAATAATTCATTTAAATGAACCACGAAACTTTTTTTTCTAATTGCCAGGCGAATACGGAGCTCATCCGCATTTTCATCAGTGGATGGGACAAAACGTTCTATATCAGATATAAAAACACGGAAAAGAACGTACCTATCAGTAAATCCTTTATAAGAAAATACTGTAATTATAAGCTCCATCTATCACCTAAAATACTGACCATTCCTACGCAACAGCTTTTCATTTTCCACATCAGTTACATAGAGCATGTTTTGTACTAGGAGACTAGATAATTTTTCCATGTGTAAAGAAGGTACGATAAAAATGTCATGTTTTTATTTTAGTAAATAAAAAAATGCAAATCTTTTAAAGTGTCATATATTTAAAAAATCACCGGATTTTATTTTAAACACTTTCTCAAGCTCGTATCGAACGCCATCACAAAAGGTCAACCTTGTGATGGCTCCGA
>JAJOZX010000187.1:587500-615000 GCA_023014485.1 Bathynomus jamesi
TTCCCATCCCAGTGGACAATCGAAATACTTGGACTAAAGCTAGCTTTAATGGCATGGGTTATTTGCCTTCGATGCCTCTCTCGGTGCCTTTTGATTGAAGAACGAGAGATGTTCACCTCTGAAAGATCTTGACCAAGGCTAGATGCAGTTTCAGCTAATACAAAGGTGGCCCTCCTGTCACTGATGCCAGTCCTGTCCAGAGCAGCAGCCAATTCAGGAGATATGATATTCTTTGCTGCCTTTTTCTTTGGTGGAGTTGGTCCGCTGGTAGATGGGGGATTAATAAGGTAATCTTCATCTTCTCTTTCTGACTCACATAAAGACTCAGAAGAAGAACTTCCCTGATCTAGCATAAGTTCCTGTGAAGCAGCATATTTTTCTTCTTCAGCTTTCCGCTTCCTATTTACCAATTTCATTTGCTTCTCAGCAGCTCTCTTTTCTGCCTTGTCAGTCACCATATCTGCAGAGACCATTGATCCCACTCGTCCCGCTTTCCTTTGTTGGATCAAGAACTGCCGGTCTTCTTCATTTTTGATTAAGGTAAAGGCATCAGCATGGGCGACATCAAATAGGTTCTCCATTTCTTCCTGAAAGGTTTTCTCTTTTTCTAACTGAGAGTTGCTTTTCCTCCCAGCATTCTTCTTAATCGCTTTCCACTCCAAGTGTAGAGCCTGAATTTTGTGAAGAATGTGGTCTTTCCTTTGAGTAGGGATTCGGGCTCTCTCCCAGAAGAGACGCAATTCTTCAAAAACAGCTTCTGAACTAGGTTTCATCTCCTTCTTCAAGACTTGATGATGGTGGAGGAACATGCGGAGGACCTGGCCACGGGAAGGCAGCTTGGCTCCAGTGATTGTTTCCTCTGACTTTTTCATTAAGTAAAATGTACGTTTATTTGAGATTGCAAAACCTGTAAATTTAATAAATCGATCTGAAAGAAAAATAATCATTAGTTAATGTATCTGTAAATAATGTTTCTTTTAATTATTCACTATATTAATAAAGGGCATAATGGTATACAAAAAACAGTTTTGAGCCACCCCTAAAAGTTATTCGATTTGCCTTAAATTTTACATGAAATATTTTGTAGCTAAAAGGAACCAGATTATAGCCTAGGAGGAAAGAAAATTGAAATTCGATTTTTTACCCCATTCTGTGGACCACCCCAATATATACGAGTACATATTACGTTAATCTGATATGTACTTAGTAATGATGCTGCAAGTACCCTGAATGAATGTTTTGTAAAAACCAGCGAAACCTTTGTTCAACCTATGATTTAATAATTTAACTTATGTGGTATAAACTCATTGACGCATATATAGATAGGTAGATAGATAGATACGAATGCATGTTCATTTGACAGATGAAACGTGTACGGCTCTGACCCAACATGATTCGCTGTATCCCATTATATTGGGCAGATGTCTTGAGATATTGTGCAAAGAGGCGGTTCGTTCCTCCCACAAAACGGACGGAAAATTTGCCAGGAACTCGAATATAACAGCATACGATTAACCCCTCCCCCTCCCCACCCCTCTCTCCCGCTATCCTCTCAAAATCCTTCTGGGGGCGTATATATATATATATATACAGATGAATTTCACCTAATTTTTTAATAACAAAAACATTTTTTTTTTTTTAAACAACTGTCTTTAGATCACGCACGGTTTAAAACAGGATGACGTTTTTATGGCAATACTACATGAGACGACGCTGAGGTGACGGATGTCAAGTTTTCCCTAATGAAGTAAATTACCCATATATATTTTTTGGTTTCTCTCATTGTGCCCATATATAAATTAAAATGAAAATGAAATGAAAATGAAAAGGCTTAGTGGCAGAATATAGTCCATATGACAAATATTATTAACACAATGGCAAACATTATTAATACAATGACAGTTCATATACTAAGGCTAGAAATATATACAAGTGCTTAGAAATACTGTAATACTGCACTGTCGAAGTTAAATGGAGCTACAGACAAGCGTTTTCGTACCAAGAACAGAATCAAATGCATGGAGGAGTTAACTCTAGAACAAATAAATACAGCAGGGATGAAGCAGAAAAAAGAGAAATGGACAATGCAAGCATCAAAGAAAAAAAAAGGGAAGATAATGAAACAAGAAGGGATGAGAGTGACAAAGAAAGAGTCCTAAATGGGAGATGGCTTACTGTATGTAATTATTATACTAGAGGATATTGTAGGAATAGAAACTGTTGGTCTGTTCATAAGGACTGCTGGCAATTTATCAATCAAAAGTATTGCCTTTACTATGGTTATTGTAGATTTAGATGTTATGCAGAGGATAACAGTAAGGAGCAAAGATATAATGCAAAAAATAGATTAGTATTAGAAAACAAGACAAGGGAAATAGAGCAGTTAAAGGAGGAGGAAATTTACAGGTATGAAAATTACCATAATAACTAAGGATATAGAAGTGGAGATAAAAGATGGAATGAAACTATAATTATGGACAATACAAACAAAATAGAGGACAGTATGTTATGTCTAGGAATAGTAATTGGGGTGAAACGAGCTCACAAGAAGTAGGAAAAAGAATGGATTTTTAGAACAATTGCTGTACCAATAATCAAGCAAAATGGAGGGATCTATAGAAAGAAAGGGTGTATACCAACAAACTCAAGAGGACATTCAGCCAAGTTATTGGAATCAGTTGACGGGGGGACAAAAGGGGGACAAGAAGAAATGAGAAGTCAAGGGGCCAGGGGACCTTATGTGAATGCACAGATACCATGAGTAACAGCACAACCAATGCAATGCTGACTGCAGGAAGTGGGACCAATGTAAATTGGAGAAAAGGAAAAATAACGACAAAGAATACAATAAAAACTCGGAGGAGTATTATAAATCGTATTAAGTTTAAAATGTTCTCAATTTACTGTCAATATAAGGGGCTTAAATACAAAATTACATCACTACAAGAAATCATTGATGGATAAAAACCAAAAGGAGTATGTATAACAGAATCATACGTAAAAGAAAATGAAAAAAGTACAATTGAAATGATATAAATATTTTATACTAGAAAGTGAGGAAGGTAAAGGAGGAATTGTAGTATTTGTGAAAGGCGACATATTAAATTTCCGTTGTGAGGTAGAAAGAATTCATGACTCAAGTGAACAAATGTGGATATTAATTAGCAATGGAAGAAACAAAATCAGAATTGGAGTCATATATGGACAGCAAGAATCGAGAAACAGTATTGAAATATTCAAAAACATGTATAACAATATTGAAAATAATATCAATTTACAAAAGTGGTGATAGAATGGACATATAGGTAATAGGAGGGGAATATTCATAACGAGTATAGTTTGTAAAATTTTTGAGAAAGTTAGACTAAATAAGAAGAGAAGTGACTGGAATCGGGGATTAAGTATGTACCAATGTGGAGGAATAGAAGGGAAATCAACAATAGACCACATATTAACTTTGAATGCAATAATTGACTAATAAATATCTAGGTAACAATACATATGTATGGTTTGGGATGCTGTAAAATGTTTTGATAAGCTAGAGTTGAAGGACTGCATCAAAGAAGCATCAAAAGTAGTAGGCCCAGAAGAAGCACTACTAATATACAACTTAAACAAAAATGGCACAATACAAATAAAAATACCTTTAAGTGACGCAAGACCAAGAAATATAGAAGAGGTAGTCAAACGAGGTACGTCTCTGGGACCCAGACTGTGCTCAGTGGACACAGATAGAGTAAATAATATCGGTAAATGCTTGACAAGAATAAGGAAAATAGAAATTCACTCATGTATATTTATGGATGATATAATGCAGGCATCAAGTAACTTAGGAGTAAAAGAAAAAGCAATTAGTAATTGTAGATCAATGGAAATACTAAAAAAATTTACATTTAATAATAAAAAAGAGAAATCAGCAGTAATGACAATAAATGTGATGAGAAGAAAAGTACCTGAAATGAGAACAATTAACAAAGTGAAAATGGGAAATACAGAACAAATGCAAGAATTTGGGACAGTGGTTCAATAGCAGAGGTGATCACCATACACATATAGAAAAGAAGAAAAGTGAGATAAATTTCATAATAGCAGATCTAAAGAAATATGGAGATCCAGCTACAGTGGGCCATTGGTCAATGAAGGTGAAAATAAATTGTATGAAACCATAATAATAGTACCTACAATATTTTATGGAATGGAAATATGGACGAGAACAAGGAGAAAGGATATTGAAGAAGTGGAACAAATGTAGGGAAGAATTCTAAGGGAAATAACAGGAATGAAATGTAGGACCCCATACTGGGGATTATTAGCTGAATTAGGAGTGTGGCCAGTCAAAGAAAAAATTGGAGACAAGAAGATAATGCTAATGAAGAATATATTAAACTCAAATGAGGATAGATTAATTAAAATGATAACCGAAGATCAGTTGAAAAATCCATACCCAGGATGTTGGGCAGAGGAAGTGGCAGAAATTTGTAAATTATATAAGTAACATTAGAGGACTTGAAAATGATGAAAAAAAGTGAATTAAAGAAAAGTATAGGACAAAAAATTAATGAATATTTACAGGAAGAACTAATAAAGAGGGAAACTAAAATGAAAAACTAAGATTCATTGATGAATTTAAAAGAAAATCATATATTGAAAATATGAAAGAAAAGGATATGAAGATTATAATGGAAATCCGATTAAATATGGTAGAGGTAAAAGAAAATTATAAAGGAAAATATAAGGACATGAAGTGTGAAGCATGCAGGAGAGAGAATAATACGACAGAACATGTGTTTCCTTCTGAAAAACTAAGAAACATATGATGAGAGTAGAGAATATAAAAAAAACAGAAAGTGTCAAAAATTATATTGTAAAAGTAATGGAAATTAGAAGACGACACGAAACTCAAGTTTTAACATTAGAAACAAACTTTTAAAATTGATCAAGGAGTTCTACCCACAACTATGTATAAAAATTATATTTTTCCTGGCTACTTTTTATAAGTGTATCTTTTTAACTTCACATTTATTCACCTTTTGATGTTTTACATTTTCTTAGCTACTTTTATAATTTTTAACTTTTAAAATCTTATTAAAATTGTCTCCCAATGGTATACTTTAAGGGAACTTCGGTCCTTTCTGCTTCACGAACAATACATTCCTTTAAACATTGATATATATATATATATATATATATATATATATATATATATATATATATATATATATATATATATATATATATATATATACGCTTGCTATAGATTTATCCATTTTAAAATTTGTCTAAAAAACAATGAAATTTGGAGGGAAAGCGACAGATTAACAACGAGTACCAGAATATGAATGATATTGTTTTAGACCTTTCTGCACAAGCCCCACCCTGAAAATTCTTGCCCCTGTATTTTTCCAACACCTATAGGAAACAATGTTGTGCATAAATTAAATATTTATTTAATTTGTTATATACAGGGTGAGTCAAAAGTAGCGCCCGATTTCTGTCAGTTGATTGTTTGTTTGCCATTTGTATTACAGTGTACAAGAAGGTAGAAATAAATGAATGACATGTTTATCTAACCATCTATTCGGAGGAAAATTATTACGGAACTGTACCAAGCTGTTTTACTTGCAATTTTCATGACTTCCCAGAAAGAATCTGACAGCCGAAAAAACAGAAATCGGGCGCTACTTTTGACTCATCCTGTATATATATAATTAGGGTGATTCAGATATGGGGGTAAAAAAATTTTGTTTATATTTTAATGTGTTCAACCTTTTAAATGGTTCATTTCAACATAAAAATAACTATCCTAAAATATTTTAGCAAATTTTTAATTTTTAAGGGTTGCTACCAGCAATTAAAAATTGACGGACTGACTCAAATTGTCAAATTTTTCCACACCACCCAGGAGGTACAGTACAAGGCGCATTGCTTTTTTTAACGTGGAAAGCTCCCCCGTAGATCCTACCATAACCACAAGCATGCATAATTAAACTAGCATGATATTTGAGACATTAGCTGTCCTTACTTCATCAATGTTTCTTTTTTTCTATCAGGGTAAACAGCCCTATAGTTTTTCACTACTTGTAGCAAGAATTGTTTTTGATCTTCGTCATGTGTTAGTATTTTATTATATTCATCCATTAATTTTACTCCTCTTTCCGCTATATCATTCACGACTTTCCACTGTTTGATAGATTTCTTAGCGGAGTTAAACTCTTCATCATTATGCCATTCTTTAGCATCTTTGAGTACAAATTTTGAACTAAATTCTGTTATTGTAAAGAATCTTTGAGTATTTGATGTGACAAAATCTTCAAATTTCTTCGTTAGAATAAGTGCAGGATCTAGAAAAGCCCGTTTTGCAGGAAGAGTTTCTGTTGTATTTTGCAAGGCCTTTACCATTTTGTTTTTTGTTTCAGTAGGCACTTCATCATCATAAAAGGCCAACGCTACCAGTTCTTCTGATAGGTACCAGAGGTGACCTAACAGTTTTTTAATAGCAACAAATGCGATTGTGTCATTTATTTGTTTGTAGACTACAAGATTCTGTAATAATTCCAGATCAAGACGAGGAGCGCAAGATGGCACAGGAGCTGTAAACCATGCCTTTACATATAACCGAGTAGCAAATAGACAGATGTCTTTTAGTCCTTTTTTGTCTTTTACTTAAATTTTGAACTGAGATTTGAACAAAAAATTTTAATGAATATGTAATTTTGGCCATCCACCCAGCCCGATGAAGTCCCGCTGGATGTTTAAATTTGATTCCACCTTTTGGTTCACCTCCCAAAAAAATAATTGTTAACTGCAATAGTTCTAGGTAATCGTCTCTTGGTTGGAATGTGTCTAGTTGATTTGCTGCAAATATAATTGTGTCATCTTTGATGTCATGAATATTTTCATAGATATCTGGATCTGATAATACTGTTTCGTAGTCCTCCTTATTAATGCTTGACCATTTTTCTCTCAACTTCTTAAAAAGGAATATATCTGGGCCAGAAGATGGTGATAAAGACTTTGAAACAACAGCTTCCAGCATAATTTCAAATATGTGGTGTCGACATGCCAGCCACAATAAATCGTTGTCGAATTTTTGTTCTAGAAGAATAGCTGCACCATTTCTAGGACCAGTATTGGCTGCCGTTGTATCGAAACACATGCATTTTATTTGTTCGCAGATGCCCCATTCAAGCGATGTCTGATTGTTGGCATTAAAACTAGAGACGCATTTCTGTCACTCAATTTTGCAACATCAAGACTTCCTAATAATTTATCATCAAACAATTTTCTACGTTTGCCTACCTTACTTTTCCATGTTGAAGGTTGTGCAGCAGAGAAACCAGATTCATCACTTTTACTCTCCTCTGATTCTGATTCTGATCATGTACTGGTGAGTATGACAGCCTCTTCATTCTTCTTTCTTTTGATCTCTTCTTCGGCTTTCCTCTTCTCATAATGTTGCTTTTCTGCTGCTCTTTGCTCTTTTTTAGCAACAGCCTTATCAACAGTACTCATTTTTCCATGACGTCCTTTCTCACGTTGTATTTTCAAGAATTTCTTATCTTCTATTTTTATAAGCTGCATAGCATTCTCATGAGCAATGTCAAATAAGTTTTCCAGTTTATCTTTCCATTTTTCTTCTTTATTATTTAAATTTTGTGATCTTTTCAATTTGTTTGCTTTGTTTTTCTTAAGCAGCTGCCATTCCTTCAGTATTCCTTGAATTTTATCTACTACATACACTCTGTTTTGCTGGTATTCCTGTTTTTTTCCAAACTGCTAGCACATCATCCGCAGAAGAGTAGCATGATTCTCTAATGCCTCGCTTTTTAATATTTCTGTAGTGCATGAAGAGGGCCATCATTTCCTTCTCTGATGGTAATACGGATGTTTTAGTAGTGCAGAGGGCTGCCCAATTAGCCATACTTCAGTTTCTTTTCTCGTAGAACTTCTCCCAACTGAGCAACTAGGTGATGGTGAGTTAGGCCTAGCTTCCATAATCGATTAATTGGTAGCAAAATTACGAGTTCCAAACAACAATTAAAAGCAAGCTAGTATATAAACCATTAATTAAAAATTCTGAAATATAAACAATTAAACATAAAATCATAAGTTGTAAAAACAAACAAATTGAAAAAAGGGAAACTTTGACGTCTGGTAGCACATAGTAAATTTTATTTAAAATTCACCAAATTTGGCATACACTACGTTTTTGTCATAGGGAACAAAAATACAGGTTGAACAATTAAAAAAAAAAATTTGATTTTTTTGAATCACCCTAATATATATACAGAGAGAGAGAGAGAGAGAGAGAGAGAGAGAGAGAGAGAGAGAGAGAGAGAGAGAGAGAGAGAGAGAGAGAGCGAACTTCTTTCAATATTATAAACTTTTATATTTAAAATCACAATTTAATTAACAAATTGGTTTGAAGATTGCTTCAAGTCCAGTTCTGGGGGCATCCGCTTTCACAGATGGACATACTTTGATATTTTAATAGATAACCGTTTCAAGTGGGGTACGGCGAGCATCTTAATATTGGCTTTACACAAGTAAACAGCGAAATGAGACATATGAAAACCGAATGCCCCGTTATATTACCTCGAGAAATTACAGTCATTTTATAATAATTGTATAATAATTATAGCGAGCCGAAGGCTATTTTTATTTATATTACATATTTCGAGTATGTTTTACTTTGAATTTTAGTATAAATGTAATCAGATTTCTATGTAGGTTCATATTAAAAGCTTTTACTCCTTTAACTTTATTATCTTCTAGTACAGGATGCTCCTGAACTAGTTATACATTGTGAAATAATGGTACAGTAAAGCATACATACGATTTATGGACCTTCGTACTAATAGCGAGAATGGTCATATGATAGATAAGATCTCGGCATAGTGTGAATTCTGAACCACGGGATCGTGGGTCGGTACATCATCTGGGCGGACCCCCGTCCATCAACCACACAGACCCAATGTCGCTTAACTTCGGACACGTCGTTTCACTATTTAATCGTGGTATAAGGTTAATTGCTGTATTGAAATGAAAACCCAGCCAAACTACAGCTAACGTCGCTTAATAATGAGAGTGTAGTGAATACTCTTATTTTAGTTTCAAGTTAAATGTTAATTTTACAGTCTTGAATTTCGGAATAGTTATAAATTCATTTTAAATTAGTTACCCATCATAATTCAATTGTGAACCACATTAATACTAATTTTATGTATACTATATTATTTTATTGTATGTAAACATAATTAATTATATATCACAATTGTCAGTTAATTATTTATATTCAAATATTTATTTTAATCTAATACCATGTCCATTTTACAAATAAATAATAGAAATCCAAGGGTTATATTTTCCACCTTTGGTACTGTCGCAGTTTCGCCTAACGGACTCAATACGGCTAGTGAGATAATCACTGGTTGGCACTTAACTAGCGGCAGTGCTTATGGCTACATCATCCAGGTTAACCTATACCGGATAGATGCGCTACGGTCCCAAGCCGTAGCTTGCCTAGGCCGACGACGACGACGTAAACCAACAATTGGTGACTCCGGAGTTGGATTTCCCCCTTTTACCCGAACGACTAGGATTAGACTGTAACGTCGTTCGTGCCCATCACCCCCTTCACCCGAGCGACTAGGACCAGACTGTAACGTCGTTCGTGCCCATCACCCCCTTCACCCGAGCGACTAGGACCAGACTGTAATGTCGCTCGTGCCCTCTGCCCCTCACCCCTGCCCGTGCGCTCTGTGCCTGCGCTCGTCTCAACCTCCACTCCTTCGTTGGTAACTTGTCGTCTTGCTTGTACGTCAGCAAGCCTAGGAGAAGATGCCTGACGACGCTGGTGCCATCTCCCACTTGAGCGTAAAGCTCCCCGTCTTCTGGCCGGGTGATCCATTTATTTGGTTCCACCAAGTGGAATCACAATTCAACTTGGGAAGGATCACCGCTAGCAGGATGAAATACGATCATGTTTTGTCCTCTCTACCAGCGAGCATCATCTCTGAAGTCCGTGACGTCATCGTGTCTACTTCCACGAGTGAGGACCCATACAACGATCTGAAGTCTGCCATCCTGTGCCGCACCACTGTCTCCGAGCGTGAGAAACTACATCAGTTAATCTCAAAAGAAGAACTTGGAGACCGTAAGCCCACTCAAATGCTGAGGGCTATGCAGTGCGCTCTAGGCGAACGCGCACAAATCTTCGATAAGGACATCTTTAGACAGTTGTTCTTGCAGAAACTTCCTCCATCAGCTCAGCGTGTCTTGGCCACTATGGATCCTGCTACTCCAGTTGATAAACTAGCAGAAACTGCCGGCAAAGTAGTGGAGATTGACACAGCTCCGGTCAACAGCGTGAACACACAATCGGAACTGGAGTTGAAAGTGGAAGAGTTAAGTCAACAACTCAACCACGTTTGTTCTCTGCTACAAAATCAACGGCAAAGAAGCCATTCTCGGTCAAGATTTACGAAGAGGCATCGTTCGAGTTCCGGGAAGATCTGCTTCTACCACGCCAAATTTGGAAAGAAGGCTAGGAAGTGCATCTCCCCTTGCAATTTTTCGTCGGAAAACCCCAGCAGCGAGTCCTAATGGCGTCTAGTACTCGCACTGCCAACCTGTTATTCATAAAGGACAGGAACTCTGGTGTCAATTTCTTGGTTGATACCGGAGTGTCAGTCAGTGTATTCCCTCAAAAATCTGGTCATACGCACTCGGAATCTCCGCCTCTATACGCTGCTAACGGTTCACGCATACCCACGTACGGTACTCAGTCGCGTGAACTAAACTTGGGCCTTCACCGATCCTTCAAGTGGATTTTCATCTGTGCTCAAGTGCAGCATCCCATAATCGGCGCTGACTTCCTCCAGCATTTCAAACTCCTGGTGGATCTTGACAAGCGACGCTTATGCGACCAGGCCACACTGCTTTCTGTTCTTGCCAAACAGGTTGCCCTTCCAGACGCCTCGAACTCTGCACTTTCCCTCGTTCCCCCTAATTCTATGTACCAGTGCCTTTTCCAGCGATATCCAGGAATTCTTCAACCGATGCAGATGGGTGATACCATTAAGCACACCATTACCCATCACATTACAACAAAAGGTCCCCCTGTGTTTGCAAAACCCAGACGTCTTGCCCCGGACAAACTGAAAGCTGCCAAATCGGAATTCCAGCTTATGATAGATCTTGGTATAATAAGACCTTCCAAAAGCAGTTGGTCCTCTCCCCTACACCTGGTCCAGAAGAAGTCAGGAGACTGGAGACCATGTGGGGATTACCGGTTTTTAAATTCGACAACCATCCCGGACCGATATCCGGTACCAAATGTCCAAGACTTTACTTCTCTTCTCCACGGCAAATCTATCTTCAGTAAAATAGACCTCGTTAAGGCTTTCCACCACATTCCCGTAGAGCCTTCGGATATTCCCAAGACTGCAGTTTGTACACCATTTGGGTTATTCGAATTTGTGAAGATGCCGTTCGGGCTACGGAATGCTGCGCAAACCTTTCAGAGGTTTATGGATGAGGTCACCAGAGGCTTAGACTTTGTTTATGCCTACATCGATGATTTGCTTGTGGCCAGCTCAACGGAAGAGGAACATAAGGAACATTTCACTCCTCTTTCAACGCTTAGAACAATACGGTGTTACTATTAATGCATCTAAGTGTGTGTTTGCACAGCCAACCTTGGAATTACTTGGTCACACGATTTCGCAGCACGGAATTACCCCCCTTCAGGACAAGTGTGAAGTGATAAAAAATTACCCTATGCCAAATAATCAGCGTGAGTTACGTCGGTTTCTAGGTTTGGTAAATTATTACCACAAGTTCATTAAAAACTGTGCCAGTGTCTTGCTCCTCTACACGCTATGATCACACACAAACGCAAGGTAACGAAATTGGTATGGTGTAGCGATAGTTTACAGGCGTTCGACAATGCCAAAAATGCTATCAATAGTGCATTGTCTCTGTCATTTCCTATCAGTAATGCCCCCCTAACTCTGACGGTCGATGCATCAGATGTTGCGATCGGTGGAGTGTTGGAACAAACCATTAACGGTCAACAAGCACCCATCGCGTTTTACTCGAAAAAGCTGCAGCCAGCCCAAACGCGTTATAGTGCTTTCGGACGTGAACTTCTTGCTATTTACTTAAACGTGAAGCATTTTCAACATTTCCTTGAAGGCCGAGAGTTTTGTGTTTTTACCGACCACAAACCTTTGGTCACTGTCTTCAATAAAAACAGCTGTAACCACTCTCCCAGAGTCATCAGGCAACTCGATTATATCTCGCAATTTACCACAGATATCCGCCACATCAAAGGTGTCTTGAACACTCCAGCGGATGCACTTTCAAGAATAGAGATTACTTCTGTTACCCTCAGCTCTACACTGTGGAATGCTATTGCACAGGATCAAGATAAGGATACGGAACTACAAGACCTGCTCAGAGAAGACTCCACTCACTCACTTTCCCTCAAGAAAATGAGTATGCCAGGATTGTCTGTGCCCCTCTATTGCGACGTATCAACAGCTGCTATTCGCCCTTATGTCCCTCCATGTCACAGACAAGCAGTCTTCACGGATCTTCATAAGCCCTCCCATCCTGGTATCCGTGCTTCGCAACACCTGGTTACCTCTCGCTTTGTTTGGCCCTCGATGCGGAAGGATGTCAAACATTGGACCAAAACGTGCCTTGCCTGCCAGCGTGCCAAAGTCCAAAGGCACACCAGGTCCCCCTTTGACGCATTTCCGCCCCCATCCCAGCGATTTGAGGTAATTCATGTAGACATTGTTGGCCCTCTTCCAGTGATTCAAGGCCAACGTTATCTGCTCACCTGTCTCGACCGCTTTTCCAGATGGCCTGAAGCCATCCCACTTCCTGATATCCAAGCGGACACTGTTGCAAGAGCCTTTCTTCATGGATGGGTATCAAGATTTGGATTGCCGACAAAAGTCATCACTGACCAAGGTCGCCAATTTGAGTCTTCGCTTTGGAAGAAGTTTACCAGCTTGTTGGGTACAGTACATGCGCATACCTGTGCGTATCATCCGCAAGCTAACGGCCTCGTCGAACGCTTCCATCGCCAGCTGAAGTCATCCCTTATGTGTCACGAAGACTCCCATTGGATGGATAAGCTTCCACTCGTTTTGCTTGGTATTCGCTCTGCATTTAAGAGTGATCTGAAGACTACAGCGGCTGAACTAGTCTATGGAACAACACTGCGGCTACCAGGTGGCTACTTCACTGCAGGGGATAAGTCATGCGATCCTACGGAATTCGCTCAAACACTTTCCTCTCACATGCAGTCCCTTCAGCCTGTTCCCCCTCGATTGACTAGCCAACAGAACATCTTTGTTTCCCCAGCCCTCCAGTCTTGCACCCACGTTTTCGTTCGTGTACCTCTCCCAAAACGGCCTCTCCAATGTCCATATGACGGGCCCTATGAAGTTCTCCGACGTACGCGCAAATCATTTCTCATCCAGCGCGGTTCCAAGGTCGACAAGGTTTCTATCGATCGTCTTAAGCCTGCGTTTTTGGAATCAACCTTAAGCGAGGTACATGTAGCTACCAAAAAGGTTCAGCGGAAATCTGTGTCGTTCGGAACTCTTTGAACTTCCTCTCTGGTGGGGGAGTGTGTAGTGAATACTCTTATTTTAGTTTCAAGTTAAATGTTAATTTTACAGTCTTGAATTTCGGAATAGTTATAAATTCATTTTAAATTAGTTACCCATCATAATTCAATTGTGAACCACATTAATACTAATTTTATGTATACTATATTATTTTATTGTATGTAAACATAATTAATTATATATCACAATTGTCAGTTAATTATTTATATTCAAATATTTATTTTAATCTAATACCATGTCCATTTTACAAATAAATAATAGAAATTCAAGGGTTATATTTTCCACCTTTGGTACTGTCGCAGTTTCGCCTAACGGACTCAATACGGCTAGTGAGATAATCACTGGTTGGCACTTAACTAGCGGCAGTGCTTATGGCTACATCATCCAGGTTAACCTATACCGGATAGATGCGCTACGGTCCCAAGCCGTAGCTTGCCGACGACGACGACGTAAACCAACAAGAGAGTCAAAATAAATCTCGACTCCACCCACTTCATTTCAGAGTTTACAGAACGGTTCTCACATATTCGTATGTACGAGAAAAATAAATTTGTAATTAATAACATTGTTAATTACAACGAATAAAATTAGCTTCCACTCCTGACTGTACAGAAAAAACTGTGAAGTGTAATAATAATAATAATAATAATAATAATAATAATAATTTGTTCTTATGAAATAACCTTTTGTGAGATTAAAGGGTCGGAACTCTTATTTCAAAAAGGTCTCTCTCTCTCTCTCTCTCTCTCTCTCTCTCGTACAATATATATATATATATAATTTATATATATATATATATATATGTATATATAATATAATGTGTGTTTTGGTGTTGTGGCGGTTACACGTGTTTCGATCGAAGTCCGAATAAAAGCGGTATTACAGTAAAAATCCTGCAGTTAATCAGTTTTAAACGGTGCCGATATTGTGAGTTAATTGAGAGTGCATAGCGGTATTTCTTTTTAAAAAAGTAAAAATCGCGGCGTATACCAAAAAAGTAAATGAAAACAAAGTGAATTAATATATATTTTGTTTTTCTTTTTTTTCCGAGTCTCTTTTTGAGGAAAGTTTTGTTTTTGAAGTGCCCGCAAATATCCCCCCATTATCCCCCGCAGCCACAGCCGAGAGGACCAATCAGTGAGAAGTATACAGCGTCCCACATCCCCTACCCTGGAGTAACGGAAAATTCTTTCCCTCACACAGCTTGAGTCATCCCCCACCCAATATCTCCCATAATATCCCCTTTTTGAGTCACTTCACCAACATGGAAATTAATGCATACCTGCAACTCTGTGGTATCTGTAAAGCTGCAACGGATGAGACAGAGGCGATGAGGTGCGATTTTTGTCAGCTACTTTTTGATTTTAAATGCCTAGAATGGGGAGATGAAAAAAATCTCCCTTATAACGAACGCAAAGCAGTTTAATGGGATAAAATTTTTCTGCGAGAACTGCTTGACCGAAATAAACTCTTTTACGGTATTTAAAGCAGAAAGAGACTACGAGAAGAGAATGAAAGAGGAAAGTGGAAACAAAGAATAGTGGAAAACGGAAGAAACGGAGAAAGGCGAAATAGAAAAAATTCAAATACCGTCACAAAACGAGGCCGAAAACACACAGGCGACAAAGAGTGTAAAGACAACACACAGCATAAGGGCAACGAAGGACACAAACACAACTAGCACAAATAGGACAAGCCAAGAGGGCAGTCAAATAAACGAAGTAAAACTGTCCCCCAATAAGGAGCAAAAAACAAAAGCCAAGAGTAAATATGGGGAAGGAATTATATGCAGGTATTATATAAAAGATAATTGCAGATTTAAAAGAGGACAATGTATATATGAACATCCCCCAATATGCAATTTCTTCTATAATAATGGTCATTGTAAATTTGGAGACGGATGTAAATTCTACCACCCGGACATTTGCAGAACTTACGCAAAATATGGAACCTGCAAATTCGGGAATAAATGCTACTATCAACATCTCCCGACGGACTCAACGAACAAAGGAAAAAGTTTAAATGACAATAGGAATAAAAATAACAATAGGAACAACAATAGGAACACAATAAGCGAACAAGAAAATTTTTTCAACATCGCAGACACCTTACGAATGCTAAATGTCATCCACATGCAGTTGACACAGCTGGAAACCCCCGAGCCAAATCGCTACCGGGCAAGAACCTACCAATACAAGTAGGAGGAAACGGATCTCTTTCGGAGGATCATAGAGCAACGAATCAAGCGATATCGAAGGAAAACGAACTTGAAATGCACAAGGGGCAACGAAAAACAGAGAGCATAAAAATTGTCCTGGCTAATATTCAAGGAATAAGACCAAACCAATCACTCAATAAGGTTTCGTACCTGAAAGGATTTATGTGGAACTCCTAGCAGTGAAAATAGAAAAACTAAACTTGATAGTAATAGTCATCTATAGACCTCCAAGCACCCCAACCGAAAAATTCTCGGAGGCCATTGATGACATTAGAAAGCTAATAAAGGCCATAAACCCTCCATCCCCCAATATAATGATCTGCGGAGACTTTAACTACCCATTTATAAAATACAAAAAGGTGAATAGGAATATATATATTCACCAGGAACAAGGAAAAATGTTGATGGCTCTCACAAATGAGTTTATGCTGACACAGGAGATAACAGAAAATACCAGAAAAAATAACTGCCTGGATCTGGTATTCACGAACAACACGAACTTGATTGCTGATATAAAAATAACCCCAACCATTATCTCAGACACAACTTAATCGAGATATCAACAAATATGACGGCAGCATTAGAAGACAATACACATATTGTGGAAAGAAGTAAATTCGGGGCCTTTAACTTAAACTCGAAAACTATAAATTGGGAAGCAATCAGATCGCACATGGCCCAAATAGAATGGAGAACAATTTTCGAGAATAAAACAACTGAAGAAATGCTAACAACCTTGGAGGAAAAAACGCTGAGAATTTTAGAAAAATATGCTCCGAAATCACAGCCAAAAGGAGAGGAGCTGGCTAGAAAGGCAAAAGAGAAGACTATTCCGCAAAAGAAAGAGAGTGGAGGCGAAGTTAGGTAACTGCGGATATGATGACAGGAAAGCAATAAAAGAAAAACTGGAGGGTATCGATAGGGAAATACAAGCCCTGATTAAGGACCATACAGAGAGGGAAGAGGTAAAGGCGGTAGAAGCAATAAAGGAAAATCCAAAATACTTCTATAGCTATGCAAAAAGGAAAACAAAAACGCGCGCCGCTATTGGGTCCTTAAGGACGGGAAATAATGAACTAACCGACGATCCAAAAGAAATATCTGATACATTGAGAGCTCAATATGAATCAGTTTTCAGTACCCCAAAAAGTGACAAAGCGATACCTGACATAAATGCATTCTTTGAAGAGGAATTGCAAGGAGAGTATATAACAGACTTTGATTTTACACCAGAAGATGTAGCGAGAGCTATAGGACAAATTAAACTACATTCAGCTGCAGGTCCGGACAATTGGAACGCATTATTGATTAAAAACTGTAAAAATGAAATAGCTACACCTTTATACTGGATATGGAGAAGATCCCTAGACACTGGGGAAATACCGAGCATCTTGAAAAGAGCAAACATTGTCCCTATATATAAAGGAGGGGACAGATCTCAAGCAAAGAACTATAGACCAGTGTCATTGACGTCACACCTCACCAAAGTATTTGAAAGAATAGTTAGAGAGAAAATTTATGATTTCCTGGAGACACGGGAAAGATTCAACGAAATTCAGCATGGATTCCGATCAGGTAGATCATGCCTATCACAACTAATAGAGCACTACAACAATATCCTAGATGCATTGGAAGGCAATGACAACTACGATGTTATATACACAGATTTTGCTAAAGCTTTCGATAAATGTGACCATGGTATAATAGCACATAAAATTAAAGACATGGGAATAACAGGCAAAGTGGGGAAATGGATCTACAACTTCCTTAGTGATCGTCTGCAGGTCGTCAAAATTCAAGGTATATCATCAACAGAATCGGAAGTTCGCAGCTCAATACCACAAGGGACAGTACTGGCCCCACTCCTGTTCATTATCATGCTAACAGACATAGACAGCGGAGTAAACAGCAATAGTATAGTATAGTATAGTAACATCCTTTGCAGACGATACAAAGATCAGCAGAAAAATCAGCGATGTACATGACGTGGAGGCCTTGCAGAGGGACACGAACAAAATATACAAATGGTCAGAAGACAACAACATGTCATTCAACGCCGGGAAATTTCAGCTCTTCAGATATGGTAGAAAAGAAGAACTTAAACAGACTGCATATTATGCTCCAGATAGACAGGAAATTCAGAGAAGCATGAAAGCGATTGATCTCGGGATAATAATGACAGATGATGCGAAATTCGAAACACAAAATCAGATAGCGATAAATAAAGCAAAAAGAGTCGCCGGACAGGTTCTGATTATACCAAAACTTGAATACTGCTCAGTTTTGACGTCCCCATATAAAAAGGAAGAAACTAATAAACTAGAGGAAACGCAAAGGCATTTCACAGCCAAGATTGATGGCTGCAAAGAACTCAACTACTGGGAAAGACTACGTAAACTAAATCTGTACTCACTGGAAAGAAGAAGAGAGAGGTACATCATAATCTACATATGGAAAATGATCGAAAAACTGGTACCAACCTAAAACTAAACCCAATTACCATTCAAACCACACTGGAAAATAGGAAAGGCAGAATGTGTAGTGTTCCCAAATTAAAGGCATGACAAGGGACCTCCTCAACCCTGAAGGAAAATAGCTTGGTTGTCAGGGGGCCAAGACTTTTCAACCAGCTTCCTAAGGACCTCAGAAACGTAACGGGGGTCAAAGTTGAAGTCTTCAAGAAAAGACTGGATGCCTGGCTCAGGACAGTACCAGATGAGCCGGGCGTGCCTGGCTATGTACGGTGGAGAGCGCAAGAAAGCAACTCGCTCCTCCACCAGGCCAGACCTAGAGACGGGGCCACCAGCTTGACCTCCGTGTGAAGAGAGACCAACGCACGAAACAACATAAGGTTCATAAGGTTCATAAGGTAATATAAAATTTCCAGACTGCTGTTTTTCTCTCTTGAAATCTAATGGTTTTCATACTATGACATAACTGTTCCTACGTCCATTTTAAAAGAAAAAGTAATTTATATTTTAATAATTTAATTTAAATCCACGAAAGTTTAGTTTATTTAAATATCCCTCTTTAATGAATATTAAATAAAATTTCCAGTTGTTATTTTCGTTGGCTGTATTTGATCTTTGTTTTTTGTTCACTTATGGTTTTTATTTCTCTATTCATAACCTCTCTCTCTCTCTCTCTCTCTCTCTCTCTCTCTCTCCCCCTCTCTCTCTCTCTCTTTCCTCTTATGGAGAGGACTAACATTTACATTTAAGGTTCACTCGTAGGCCGGTCATTCATTGTTATTCCCGATAAACGAGAAGAGAGATTAAGTAGGTAGATCTGAAAACAACGTGAAAATACGGTCAGTGATATTTTGTCTTCAAACCAACATTTCTTTGTATTGTATTTCATTTCCTTATTAGGAGAGTAAATAACAGATTCGCGGACGACTGTCCTTTAGCTTAAGTAATGGTCAATTTACCATTGCTGGATCACAAAAGGTTGTTTCATAAGAACAAATTATTATTATTGTTATTATGACACTTCGCTAGTTTTTTCTGTGCAGTCAGGAGTGGAAGCAAATTTTATTCGTTGTAATTAACAATGTTATTAATTTCAAATTTATTTTTCTTTCTCGTACATACGAATCTGTGAGAACCGGTCTGTAAGCTCTGAAATGAAGGGGGTGGAGTCGAGATTTATTTTGACTCTTTCATTATTAAGCGACGTTAGCTGTAGTTTGGCTGGGTTTTCATTTCAATACAGCAATTAACCTTATACCACGATTAAATAGTGAAATGACGTGTCCGAAGTTAAGCGACATTGGGTCTGTGTGGTTGATGGACGGGGGTCCGCCCAGATGATGTACCGACCCACGATCCCGTGGTTCGGAATTCACACTATGCCGAGATCTTATCTATCATATGACCATTCTCGCTATTAGTACGAAGGTCCATAAATCGTATGTATGCTTTACTCTACCATTATTTCACAATGTATAACTAGTTCAGGAGCATCCTGTACTAGAAGATAATAAAGTTAAAGGAGTAAAAGCTTTTAATATGAACCTACATAGAAATCTGATTACATTTATACTAAAATTCAAAGTAAAACATACTCGAAATATGTAATACAAATAAAAATAGCCTTCGGCTCGCTATAATTATTATACAATTATTATAAAATGACTGTAATTTCTCGAGGTAATATAACGGGGCATTCGGTTTTCATATGTCTCATTTCGCTGTTTACTTGTGTAAAGCCAATATTAAGATGCTCGCCGTACCCCACTTGAAACGGTTATCTATTAAAATATCAAAGTATGTCCATCTGTGAAAGCGGATGCCCCCAGAACTGGACTTGAAGCAATCTTCAAACTAATTTGTTAATTAAATTGTGATTTTAAATATAAAAGTTTATAATATTAAGAAAGAAGTCTCTCTCTCTCTCTCTCTCTCTCTCTCTCTCTCTCTCTCTCTCTCTCTCTCTCTCTCTCTCTCTCTGTATATATATATATATATAACAAATTAAATAAATATTTAATTTATGCACAACATTGTTTCCTATAGGTGTTGGAAAAATACAGGGGCAAGAATTTTCAGGGTGGGGCTTGTGCAGAAAGGTCTAAAACAATATCATTCATATTCTGGTACTCGTTGTTAATCTGTCGCTTTCCTTCCAAATTTCATTGTTTTTTTGACAAATTTTAAAATGGATAAATCTATAGCAAGCGTATATATATATATATATAATATATATATCAATGTTTAGAGGAATGTATTGTTCGTGAAGCAGAAAGGACCGAAGTTCTCTTAAAGTATACCATTGGGAGACAATTTTAATAAGATTTTAAAATAGTTAAAAATTATAAAAGTAGCTAAGAAAATGTAAAACATCAAAAGGTGAATAAATGTGAAGTTAAAAAGATACACTTATAAAAAGTAGCCAGGAAAAATATAATTTTTATACATAGTTGTGGGTAGAACTCCTTGATCAATTTTAAAAGTTTGTTTCTAATGTTAAAACTTGAGTTTCGTGTCGTCTTCTAATTTCCATTATTTTTACAATATAATTTTTGACACTTTCTGTTTTTTTTATATTCTCTACTCTCATCATATGTTTCTTAGTTTTTCAGAATGAAACACATGTTCTGTCGTATTATTCTCTCTCCTGCATGCTTCACACTTCATGTCCTTATATTTTCCTTTATAATTTTCTTTTACCTCTACCATATTTAATCGGATTTCCATTATAATCTTCATATCCTTTTCTTTCATATTTTCAATATATGATTTTCTTTTAAATTCATCAATGAATCTTAGTTTTTTCATTTTAGTTTTCCTCTTTATTAGTTCTTCCTGTAAATATTCATTAATTTTTTGTCCTACACTTTTCTTTAATTCACTTTTTTTCATCATTTTCAAGTCCTCTAATGTTACTTATATAATTTACAAATTTCTGCCACTTCCTCTGCCCAACATCCTGGGTATGGATTTTTCAACTGATCTTCGGTTATCATTTTAATTAATCTATCCTCATTTGAGTTTAATATATTCTTCATTAGCATTATCTTCTTGTCTCCAATTTTTTCTTTGACTGGCCACACTCCTAATTCAGCTAATAATCCCCAGTATGGGGTCCTACATTTCATTCCTGTTATTTCCCTTAGAATTCTTCCCTACATTTGTTCCACTTCTTCAATATCCTTTCTCCTTGTTCTCGTCCATGTTTCCATTCCATAAAATATTGTAGGTACTATTATTATGGTTTCATACAATTTATTTTCACCTTCATTGACCAATGGCCCACTGTAGCTGGATCTCCATATTTCTTTAGATCTGCTATTATGAAATTTATCTCACGTTTCTTCTTTTCTATATGTGTATGGTGATCACCTCTGCTATTGAACCATTGTCCCAAATTCTTGCACTTGTTCTGTATTTCCCATTTTCACTTTGTTAATTGTTCTCATTTCAGGTACTTTTCTTCTCATCACATTTATTGTCATTACTGCTGATTTCTCTTTTTTATTATTAAATGTAAATTTTTTTAGGATTTCCATTGATCTACAATTACTAATTGCTTTTTCTTTTACTCCTAAGTTACTTGATGCCTGCATTATATCATCCATAAATATACATGAGTGAATTTCTATTTTCCTTATTCTTGTCAAGCATTTACCGATATTATTTACTCTATCTGTGTCCACTGAGCACAGTCTGGGTCCCAGAGACGTACCTCGTTTGACTACCTCTTCTATATTTCTTGGTCTTGCGTCACTTAAAGGTATTTTTATTTGTATTGTGCCATTTTTGTTTAAGTTGTATATTAGTAGTGCTTCTTCTGGGCCTACTACTTTTGATGCTTCTTTGATGCAGTCCTTCAACTCTAGCTTATCAAAACATTTTACAGCATCCAAAACCATACATATGTATTGTTACCTAGATATTTATTAGTCAATTATTGCATTCAAAGTTAATATGTGGTCTATTGTTGATTTCCCTTCTATTCCTCCACATTGGTACATACTTAATCCCCGATTCCAGTCACTTATCTTCTTATTTAGTCTAACTTTCTCAAAAATTTTACTAGCTATACTCGTTATGAATATCCCCCTCCTATTACCTATATGTCCATTCTATCACCACTTTTGTAAATTGATATTATTTTCAATATTGTTATACATGTTTTTGAATATTTCAATACTGTTTCTCGATTCTTTCTGTCCATATATGACTCCAATTCTGATTTTGTTTCTTCCATTGCTAATTAATATCCACATTTGTTCACTTGAGTCATGAATTCTTTCTACCTCACAACGGAAATTTAATATGTCGCCTTTCACAAATACTACAATTCCTCCTTTACCTTCCTCACTTTCTAGTATAAAATATTTATATCCTTTCAATTGTACTTTTTTCATTTTCTTTTACGTATGATTCTGTTATACATACTCCTTTTGGTTTTTATCCATCAATGATTTCTTGTAGTGGTGTAATTTTGTATTTAAGCCCCTTATATTGACAGTAAATTGAGAACATTTTAAACTTAATACGATTTATAATACTCCGAGTTTTTATTGTATTCTTTGTCGTTATTTTTCCTTTTCTCCAATTTACATTGGTCCCACTTCCTGCAGTCAGCATTGCATTGGTTGTGCTGTTACTCATGGTATCTGTGCATTCACATAAGGTCCCCTGGCCCCTTGACTTCTCATTTCTTCTTGTCCCCCTTTTGTCCCCCCGTCATCTGATTCCAATAACTTGGCTGAATGTCCTCTTGAGTTTGTTGGTATACACCCTTTCTTTCTATAGCTCCCTCCATTTTGCTTGATTACACTAGGCAACAAATTTCAACTTTTTTTTTGTTACAGACACGTGAACTACTGATTCCTACTAAAGCGCTGATGCTGATTTCAGATCTGATATCAAAATTTCTCTATCACGTCCAGATTTTGTGTAACCGAAAACCCCTATTTTTCATTTTTTTTCTCACCCGCTTCTATTACGAAAGCCGTCTAAGCTACTTTTCCGTGACACGTTTCATGTTAAGCATACTTAAATAATTAGTGAACAGGGATGTCTTTCCTCCTTTATTCTGGTTTAAGACAGACAGCAGAATTCCGCTGGCGGAGTTACCACCCCTGCGCCCAACCATCCACCCAAAGCGCGTTAGTATTTTGTTGTTACTACTGAAAGGCAAATTCCTGTTCTTAAGTGAAACTTTGGTGTGTCCTCTTCCTTTGTCGCTTGTAGGATGACGAGCTCTCCTTCTGCAGGAACCAACAATAATCTCCCATCATATTTGGGTTGAAATTACCTTGGTATCTGTTTTCCATAACTGAGATCTGTTGGTGGAAGCGCTCACCATGCTCGTCACTTACAGCCCCAAGGTTGGCCGGGAAGAAGTCAAGATGAGAATGTAAAAAATGAATTTTCAAAGACATTCTGCATCCCATTATTTCATAAGATTTAAGCATGTTTTCTACGAGTTTACGGTGGTTTTCAGCTTTGTGGTTTCCAAGAAAATTTTTGACAACTTCAACGAAAGATGTCCATGCTCCTAGTTCATTCTCATTTAGGTTAGATGGAAACGATGAGTCGTGGATGACACTGCGGATCTGTGGTCCAGTGAAAACTCTATCTTCTAGCTTAGCATCTGTCAATATTCCTGTGAATTTATCCTTTAAATATTGGAAACCACTACCTTCATGATCCATACCCTTCACGAAATTTTTCATAAGGCCAAGTTTAATGTGAAGTGGTGGAAGATGTACTTTCTGAGGGTCAATAAGTGCTGGGTGTTTCACATTGTATTTACCAACAACATGTTCAGTTCTAGATGGCCAATCATGTTTTTTGTAGTGGTTCTTGTCATCTCTGCTGTTCCATAGACACAAAAGCACATATGCTTTGTGTAGCCCAACTGTAACCCAAGAAGTAATGATACAACTTTAAGGTCGCCACAAATATTCCATGTGTGGTCCTTATATTTGATGAGTCTTAGCAGCAGTTTCATCGATTCATAAGTCTCATTAAGGCCAGTGGCATGTGCTACAGGTATTGAAGGTTTTTCATTGCCGTTGTGCAGTAATACAGCTTTAAGGCTAGCTTTACTAGAGTCAATGAACAGTCTCCATTCTTTTGGATCATAGCGACAGCCAATCCCTTGCATCAGACCACTGATATCATGGCAGAAACAAACGTTTTCTTCCTGTAAGTAAAATGATGAAAACTGCAAATGGCGATGGCGGAAATGGGAAACTTTGGTGTTTGGTTGGAGAAGATTAAATTCTTGAAGTCTTGAACCAAGCAACTCTGCCTTTTCTTTTGGTAATTCCAAATCGCGCACTAAGTCATTTAACTCCGCTTGACTTAACAAATGTGGGGAAATATTTGCATCTGGAACATACAGTATATGCCATCTTTCCCTGTTTCTATATCACTAGCAGAATCTTCAGATGAAATGCTGTCTGTTATCATTGCTGGTGGAACTGGTGGTGGATTTGTTTCATCATGTGGTACTGGTTTCATTGCTGATTCGCAGTTTGGGTACGTGATCTTTGATTTGTTTTTCTTTGTGAAACCAGCAATCTTTGTCAAACAAAAATAACAATCATTGAAGTGATTTTTCGGCTCACGCCAAACCATGGGGACTGAGAACGGCATAGCTTTTCTTTTACCATTCATCCAAGCTATTAACATTGCATTGCACTGTGCACAGCAAATATGTGGTGCCCAGTCCCTCTGTTGGTCTCCTAACTTACAGTCAAAATAACACTTGTAGGCAAGTTTAATCTTTGTTGTTATGTTTCTACGTTGTGGCTTAGGTGTATATTGTCCACAGACAAAGCAGAAGTTGTCTGGGTGATTTACACAAGCACGTCTATTTGATGCCATTTTGAATTACCATACAATATCTGAAAAACGTAGAAAGTAATTATTACGATGTGCAAAATAAAAGAAATACACACCGTAGTACAAACAAATGCTATAAAAACACACAAGTCACCACAACCTGTCACTTGCTCATCAGCAGAGAGCTTCAACAACCGTTCTGCTTGACTGTCACGTAGCGACTGACCGTTGGGCCGTTGCCCGTTACTATGCTCTTGACTCAGTGTTGCCAACTCGGGATAAATTTTATTTATCAAAATTGTTCGAATTTGTATATAGTTGGCAAAAAAAATTGCTTTAACCTTGAAAAGCAAGTTTCATATTACTGGCATTAAGCCAATTAAAACCAAAATCTGGACGTGGTAGAAAATTTTACTAAAAGTGATTTGCATTTTACACAAAATCTAGACGTGATAGAAAAAATCTAATTATAGATTTGAAATCAGCATACCGAAATTAGCTAGGAGCACCTATTTGGTCTTCTGTAACAAAATCTTTGTTGCCTAGTGTTATTGGTACAGCAATTGTTCTAAAAATCCATTCTTTTTCCTACTTCTTGTGAGCTCGTTTCACCCCAATTGCTATTCCAGACATAACATACCCTCCTCTATTTTGTATTGTCCACAATTATAGTTTCCATTCCATCTTTTATCTCTACTTCTATATCCTTAGTTATTATGATAATTTTCATACCTGTAAATTTCCTCCTCCTTTAACTGTTCTATTTCCCTTGTCTTGTTTTCTAATACTAATCTATTTTTTGCATTATATCTTTGCTCCTTACTGTTATCCTCTGCATAACATCTAAATCTACAATAACCATAGTAAAGGCAATACTTTTGATTGATAAATTGCCAGCAGTCCTTATGAACAAACCAACAGTTTCTATTCCTACAATGTCCTCTAGTATAATAATTACATACAGTAAGCCATCTCCCATTTAGGACTCTTTCTTTGTCACTTTCATCCCTTCTTGTTTCATTATCTTCCCTTTTTTGTTCCTTGATGCTAGCATTGTCCATTTCTCTTTTTTCTGCTTCATCCCTGCTGTATTTATTTGTTCTAGAGTTAACTCCTCCATGCATTTGATTCTGTTCATCACCCCAATCCTCAAGATTGGTTCTTTCTTCTGCCTTCTTTTACCTTTTACTCTATATACTTCATCCAGTAATTCTCTATTAGCTTCCTTTAACTGATCTACCATCTCATTTAGATATTAATTGTTCTCTTTCCATCCATTCTTCCCATTATTTCATTTTCTAATTCACCCCACGAAAGGACTTGGGAACATTTCTTCTTTTCCCTTGTGGTTCGCATCATTCATTCATTTCATGTGTTTAAGGGTGGAATTTCCCCTAAAGAAGGTCATGGACAGGAGGAAAGATGGATTGAGGAAGATTGTTCCAGTAAATTTTTGAACAGTGTGAATAGTCTCGTAAACTATACATAATAAGTTAATCTAGCTTAACTTTAGATAGAAGTTATATGGTCTTCGAAACTTCTTTTGAGTGAACTGATAAAATAGATAATATTTCTATTTATAGATAGTTGAGTGAAGTTTTTTTCTGTACGAGTGTGTACTACCATTTTCCTCTAAGCGAAGTGAAGACGAGACACTCAGGTCGGGGGTTCGACTCCAGATTTAAAAATCAACCAACCCGTTCATCCAAGCTAGCCATGGGCCCTGCCATTTATCCTCTAAGCTATGGACTTCTTGGTACAAAAACGCCTGTCTGTAGCTCCATTTAACTTCAGTACAGTATTATTTCTAAGCACTTGTATATATTTCTAGCCTTAGTATATGAACTGTCATTGTATTAATAATGTTTGCCATTGTGTTAATAATATTTGTCATATGGACTATAGTCTGCCAATAAGCCTTTTCATTTTCATTTCATTTTCATTTTCATATTTAAATGGGCACAATGAGAGAAACCATATATATATGGGTAATTTACTTCATTAGGGAAAACTTGACATCCGTCACCTCAGCGTCGCCTCATGTAGTATTGCTATAAAAACGTCATCCTGTTTTAAACAGTTGTTTAAAAAAAAAAAGTGTTTTTGTTATTAAAAAATGAGATAAAATTCATCGGTATATATATATATATATATATATATATATATAATACACACGCCCAGAATGATTTTGAGAGGATAGCGGGAGGGAGGGGTGGGGGAGGGGAGGGGTTAATCGTATGCTGTTATATTCATGTTCCTGGCAAGTTTTCCGTCCGTTTTGTGGGAGGAACGAACCGCCTCTTTGCACAATATCTCAAGACATCTGCC